>CAUYON010141326.1:0-49815 GCA_963573935.1 Arctocebus calabarensis
GCACAATGTGCTGACTTTATATACAATCTGAAATATTTTCATTGAACTATTTAACATAGCCTTCATGGCCTTTTAATCACTATATGAGGACATTTATATTCTACATTTAGTAATTTTCACTTGTACCCTTGTAAGATGCACCGTAAGTGTGATCCCACCAATCACCTTCCCTACATCCATCCTCCCCCTTCCCCTCCCCTCCCTTGTCCCTTTCCCCATTTCTTGTGCTATAACTGGGTTTTAACCTTCATATGAAAGCTATAGATTAGCTTCACAGTAGGGCTGAGTACATTGGATACTTTTTCTTCCATTCTTGAGATACTTTGCTAAGTCATCTATTTTTACAGCCACTCCATTGCTTCCCTTACTCCTGAGTTATACCTCTTGTCAGATCAGCAGGGCACTGGATTCTCATCAGAGCATCAACTCTACTTACTGTCAACTGTGCATTCAAGGGATCTAGGTTGCTTGCTGCTGCTGAAGAGAATCTCATGCCTGAGGCAATGCTACTAATACCAGGGCTGTCTAGTTGCAGGAAAACAGGCTCAGGGCTCCCGCTGATTCTTCCTCATGGTGACTTGTATAATTATCTCATATATCACACGTTATAATAGAAATAAATTGCACAATAAATGGAATGTATTTGAATCATCCCCAAACCATCCCTCCTGCCCCCAGTCCATGGAAAACATTGTCTTCCATGAAAGTGGTTCGTGCCCAAGAGGGGACTGCTGCTGCATTAGAGTACTAAGAAAGGATCAGAAAAAATCCATTCCTGATATCCAGGGTACGTGGGTGTGCCCCTGACCTCCACTAGCTGACTCATCTTTGTGAAATCTGAGTTGTAAGGAACCTGTAAATGGAATTTCTGACCACTGGCTAATGCAAGGAGAGGACGGTCACGAGCACTGCTCATCTTTGTATCCATTCTGTGACAGGGTCGTGGAAGATGACAACAAACCCTGGGTTTAATGAGAGCGTCACTAACCTTATCATCTGCTCCAGGTGATAAGCAAAGTCTTCCGGCAGTGGCCATCATGGACCCAAGACTGAGTATTCTGGCACTTTACAGCAGCTCTGGGAGGGGGTCGGGCTTGTACAGCCTTTTACAGTAAGGTCCACATGATGGTTTTCTCTAGTGGATGTTGATATGGATGCAGAGTCTCAATAGTTAGATCCAAGCAGGTCACGCAGAAGTCAGCTGGTAAACCCTCTTAGGCCTGTGAATGGAAGACCCTGACACGCTTCGTTATTAATGTTTTCAGATAATTCAAATGACTGTAGTAATTTAGCATGATCTAGTACATGATTGTCTTGTATGGGTGACTACAGAGGGTGTAGTGAAGGAGAGTTCATTTATAACTTGGCTGGTGAAGTTGATGCCCCGTCACTACTAAAGGGCCAAGTTACTAACATCGGGTATCTAGAAAAATGCTGCTGAGACTTTTATGGTGATGTGTCAAATCTCCAGAGCACTTTCAGGAGGCTTTATGTCTTAATAATATCAAGCCTTTCAACTTAAGAACATAGTGTGTATCTCAATTTATTTAGGTTGTTTTGATGTCTTCCATTAGTGTTTTGTTGTAGTTTTTGGCTTAAAGACCCTACAAATATTTTGTTAGATTTAAACCTAAGCATTTCATTTTCTGGAGATATTGTAAATGCTCTTTTAGAATTTTTTTTTTTTTTTTGTAGAGACAGTTTCACCTCATAGCCCATGGTAGAGTGCCATGGCATCACACAGCTCACAGCAACCTCCAACTTCTGAACTTAGGCGATTCCCTTGCCTCAGCCTCCCGAGTAGCTGGGACTACAGGCGCCCACCACGACGCCCAGCTATTTTCTTTTGTTGCAGTTTGGCCGGGGCCAGGTTTGAACCTGCCACCCTCGGTATATGGGGCCGGCGCCCTGCCCACTGAGCCATAGGCACTGCCCTCTTTTAGAAAAAAATTTTTTTGGACAGAGCCTCAAGCTATCATCCTGGGTAGAGAGCTGTAGCATCACAGCTCACAGCAACCTCCAATTCCTGCGCTCAAGCAAATCTCTTGTCTCCACCTCCCAAGTAGCTGGGACTACAGGTGCCCACCACAATGCCCGGCCATTTTTTGGTTGCAGGTATTACTGTTGTTTGGCGACCCCGGGCTGGATTTGAACCTGCCGTGGCTGGTGCCTTAGCCTGTTGAGCCACAGGCGCTGAGCCACTTTTAGAAAATTTTTCCTTTCCAGTGTTCATGGCCAGCACTCTTGATCCTTCAAATCCCCGGTATCCCTCCTCAGAACGAACTATGGCCTCTGAGGTCCACTGTGTGCACTCACGATAGCTGAATGAGATGGTTCCCTTGCATTCTCTTGGTCTTTGAGTAACCAAGTAGGTGGCAGCATGTCCAATCCACCATGATGCTGTCATGAATTTGACCATGCCCTCCTGTCCAGCTCTCTCTAGCTAGACTGCCAGTAGTTTCACTTCACTTGGGAGGGTCAACAGTATAATTTCACTGTCCTACTTCAAAGCTACGAATCTTAAGCTATGAATCTTATTTTGTGTCACGATATGGTATGGCCAGACACTTCTCTAGTTCTGTCTTTGAGATTATTTTGATTATGTCCTTGTCATCAGGGTGTTCATTTTTGGTATTTTCTGTTGCTCACCTCCCAAATGACAGCAATGGCTTACTAAGCATATATAAGGTTCAAGATCTCAGCTCCACCATTATGTTTGTAGGTGGGAGGCTTAACATTCCTGAGGCTGTCAGAGAAAAGTTTTCCCTCTAGAGACTCTTGTCTTTAATAAGGAGGAACAAGTCTTGGCTGGCCCATTTAGTTAAATACCTGCATTACCCTCCTTGGCATCTTACTCCGGTGCATCCATTTGGTCATGTCAGTTTTCTGTCTATAAGCAAAGAGGAGGCACAAGAGAGAGAACTGGATACTACAGTGTCTCCTTCTGGTCTACTCTGAACAGTCAAGGACACCGGAGTCCTCTGAGGGGTACACACTTGGGTTCAGAAGCTTCTCACCTACGGATGTGCAGATGGGTGGAGCTAGACTGGCCAGGTTAGGGCCACGTCCTACATTCTGAGTCAGCAACTGAGCTCAGTGAAGCTGTGCCTGATGGGTTTCATTAGATTTTCATGCTAACATTAACTGTTGGAAAATAAACTCACCTACTTTGTTTCTCTCTGAACAACACAGGGGCAGGCAGGATCTGTGGAAAAACATTTTTGCCACTTGTTTGAAAAAGTCAGCCTATTGATATTCCCTGACTACCTGCCCATCCCACCCAAGAACCTGGAAAATGCCAATAACTGTCTGCAGTCCAGCTCACTATTCCTCCCCAACTCTATGAGCCAGACTTTACATGATGTGTGTGGCCGTAAAACTCTGTACTATCATCACTGTGAAACCATATAATTGAACGTATTCCTCTGACCAAATAGGTCGATGGTTAATCATGCTTCATGAGAATAGGATGCCTGTAGGATGGACCCAGGCCAATTTAACAACAAATGACAACCCTAGTTCTGAAGACCTGGGAAATATCGATGAGAGTATAATGACCCCAAGCAGAAATTGGATGACTTATCAAAACTAAGCTTTTGCCTGTGTCATCTAGAAGGTAAAATGTGCCAAGATCTTCTCTCTCTTATGACTTAAACTCTCGGGGTCCACAGATGGCTAGGAGAATGTAGTGAATGCTGATTATTTTTGTGGAAGCCCACAGTCTTTTAAATGGCCTTTCTGTACTTTGGTGAACATCCATGTCATGAGTCTTGCTTCCTCAAGTCTGCAAGGATGCAGACTATAACTCTGGTTGGCAATGAGAAACAACTAGACTAAGAAACATGACGACTAAATTCTGTGAGTTTCTCCCTATGCTGGCAAGAGTTTTGGCGTGTGCATGTGCTTGCAGAGGGTATTATGGTTGCAAGGTCAAATTCCTGATACACGAATGGCAACAGGGCTGGTTTCAGTGGCTGCAGTAAAGTCAAGTTCCTAGATTTTGGTGCTCAATGTGGGCAGAAAGAATGGTTATAGTTGCTTTTTCTGGCCCTGTACCTTTTTATTGTTTGTTTAACTTTTGTCTAGTTGAAGTGAAATTAATGACCTAAAATAAACCATTGAAAAGTGTAATTCAGAGGCATTCAGTCTATCTGCAATGTTGTGCAACCACCATCTCCATTCCATAACATTTTTATCATCCCAAAAGGAAATGCTGTATCTATTGAGCCGCAGAAGTATCTTTAGCATGTCAATTACATGGTTTGGGATCTTATTCCTGGGGTCTTTTTCTACAGCAGTATAATTATGTGAGAGTGGAAACAAAAGAGTAAGCCTATAGAAACAGTGTCTAAATTAGCTCTTGGCCATATTGTCTTCAAAGAAATGTTTCAAACCAGCCAAAGACTAACACCAACATGCTTACAGTTTGAGTCCAAAATTAAAACTCCAAAATAGTAAGTGCACTGATTTTTTTTTTTGAGTTTGGAAATAAAACAAACAATTTTGGAAATATGATTGGCTAAGTTACATCTGCATCTCCCACTGTTTACGCTTTTCTCTGAGATGTGTTTGGACCAGCCAAGGACGATGGCTTCAGCATGCTCTGGTTATCTTGCCACTCCTGGGCCTGTCTCAGACCCAAATCAGACTCGCTGCTACCCTGACACAAGCCAGCGCTCATTGCCTTGGCCACTATTGCAACTACAGACTATCACATCATACCAAGCACTGTTTTCTCTTAACTAGTGGAAGGGAGAAGGATGGGAAGGGCACTCAGGTGGTGATGAGCCCAAAACAGTGGCGCTAGGAATGAGGTTTGCCAAACTCAGAGTGGAGGCTGATCCCGTGTCTGGCTGGAATGGAGCCAGTCCTGGGGACCAGGTTTAGTCGCAGCAGCAGTGGCTGCAAGGACCCAGCAGGCAGCAGGGAAGGGAGAGGAGCAGGTGCGGGGGGCAACCCAGGAGTGGAAGAGTGCTGACAGCTGGCATTTGGAATTTACAGCTTCCAGGTCAGAGCAGTCCACCATATCTAGTGTATACTTATACTCCAAGACATTTCCTGGGCAATTATCTAGAAATGATATTTTTTAAAGGTGCTATGTTCAACGTTAGACTATACTTATCCGAGCAAGCAGTATCAGATGGTGTGTGGTTTTTATAGTATAAAGTAGAAATCAGAATAATCAATTAAAAGTATTGGCTGGGCACAGTGGCTCATGCCTATGATCCTAGCACTCTGGGAGGCTGAGGGAGGTGGATTGTTTGAGCTCAAGAGTTCAAGACCAGCCCAAGCAAGAGTGTGACCCTGTCTCTACTAAAAAAGAGAAAGTAGGCTCGGCGCCTGTGGCTTAAGTGGCTAAGGCGCCAGTCACATACATCTGAGCTGGTAGGTTCGAATCTAGCCCAGGCCCGCCAAACAATGACGGCTGCAACCAAAAAATATTCAGATGTTGTGGTGGGCGCCTGTAGTCCCAGCTACTTGGGAGGCAGAGGCAGAGGCAGGAGAATCGCTTGAGCCCAGGAGTTGGAGGTTGCTGTGAGCTGTAATGCCACAGCACACTACCAAGGTGACAGCTTGAGGCTCTGTCTCAAAAAAACAAAACAAACAAACAAACAAAAAAACTAGCCAGGCTAGTGACACATACATGGAGTCCCAGCTACTTGGGAGGCTAAGGCAAGACGATTGTTCAAGTCCAGGAGTTTAAGGTTGCTGTGAGCTGTGATGCCATAGCACTCCACTCGGTGACTAGGGTGACAGTATTAATAACAGCCTAGTCAATACTTGACTCAACTGATAGTAATACGCCTGCTGCAAAAGGTAAATTATTATTTTTTAAGGCAAGCATGAAACAAAGTTTATTGAAGAGAAAGATAGGTTTATAGGATAAGAGATTACAAAGCAGGATACGTTTTCCATAGATGGAGAACAGCCCTCATTGCCAGGGCAAGTAGGCAAAAAGGCCCAAGAAGGTAAGTTAGAAGGTAAACTTAAAATTTCTATCATGTACAATTCTACAATTGTGTATAATTCTCTGTGCTTTAAGTCTGCCTAAGTGAAACCACATCCACAGACTTACTGACAGCTATTTTAGCACCTCCAAACTATCTTTTATTCTTTTGAATTTTATCTTTTGATACTGTTCCATTTTCTTTTGTTGGATTAAAAACCTTAATGTTCTCCCATATCATATTTTATTTTTGTGTAAGGCATCTAGATATTCTGAGAAAAAAGTTCAAACTACTTAGTTTATGATCGTTCACCGAATATATTATTTTTGAGTGCCTACTGTATACCAGACATTTTGAAAGGCACTGGGTAAAAAAATAAAAAAAAGAAAGGAAGAAAAAAAAGCACCATCCTCAGATGGCTTTTCTGGGTTCTGGAATTGAATTTCTCTCTTCCTTATCATTTTACAGTCACTCAGTTAATTGCATTCCAGTTCTAGTTAGAAAATTTGAAGGCTCCTAGCTAATTGGATATTTTCATAAACCATATACAATTGTCTAATTTTGAATTCTATAATGAAAAAAACATGTAGGTGGCACCCATAACTCAGTGAGTAGGGCACCAGCCACATATACCAAGGCTGGTGGGTTCAAACCCAGCCCAGGCCAGCTGAAACAACAATGACAACTACAACAACAACAGAAAATAATAGCCAGGTGTTTTGTGGCAGGCACCTGTAGTCTCAGCTACTTGGGAAGCTGGGGCAAGAGAATCCATTTAAGCCCAAGAGTTTGAGGTTGCTGTGAGTTGTGACGCCATGACATTCTACTGAGGCCAATAACTTGAAACTCTGTCTCAAAAAAAGAAAGAAAAGAAAAAAAAAAAAAGTCCCAAATCAATGAACAGTATTTTGACTTATTACATTAGACAAAACTAAAAAATATGCGTGCCTCAGAAGCTTTATTTTGCAAAGAGATAAAGCTAATAATGGGTACTTTTGAAATAGCAACCTAAACGCACTTTTAATTTTCAATCAGTAGATAGCAGCATTTGATTTAAATTCAAAGAGGAAGTTGGGATGGTGTTCTGTGTGAGTGCTAGCGATGACAAGCACACTTAGAGATTCCAGAAAATAATTCTTATGTGAAAATTGAATATATTCAAACTGGAGATTCTCTGATTTGTCTTAAGGGAACACTGTAGTGCTTTGGTCAGAGTACCCTTAATTTAACAAAGCGAAAGATGGCATTTACTCTTCCTCTGTGTAATCAAATGGTCTTCTTCTTTATAAGTATCATATTAAACACAGTCTGAAATTTTATTTACTAGAAAATAAATATTTTACGTTTTTAAATTAACTTTTCCTATATGCATTCTAAGTGAAGTGAATTTGATTTATTGTGATTAGAGAATTAGGTTACAGGCACAAAGCTACCTGGTACACTCTATAAAATAAAGACTACACAGAGGCAACTTTTAGAGTCCAAACTACCCCCAGGGAATAAAATGAAATGTTCTTGGACGCTGGGTTTATACAATGGGCAAATGTGTTTTCTTAAATGCTCAGCATCATTGAACGCATGGTTATGCTGCTGTTTGTACTTACATGATTGCCCCGAAAGGAAACTGAATTACTGATCCACCAAATGTTGTAGGCCCATGCTAAATCGGTTTCCTGATGTTGAGTAGAAGTCGCCATAACCATTCACTTGTATTTGAGTCTTGAGGCAGAGTCTCACTCTGTTGCCCAAGCTAGATGATGTTATGGCATCAGCCTAGCTCACAGCAACCTCAGATTTCTGGGTTCAAGTGATCCTCCTGCCCTAGCCTCTCAGGTAGCTGGAACTATAGGCGCTCCACCATGCTTGGCTAATTTTTCTATTTTTAGTAGAAGCAGGGTCTTGCTCTTGCTCAGGTTGGTCTCAAATATTTGAGCTCAAGGGATCCACCTGCCTGAGCCTCCCAGAGTGCTAGGCTTACAGGCATGAGCCACCACGTCCAGCCTACCACTTACTTGTAACTTTCCAACTGAATTATCTCTTGTTCATCTAGGATATCTTTTGCTGTGAATTCTGTAATATATTATTTGAAACTTATGTCCATTCAGTGGTGGTTCTTCTTGGTTTTGTCCTCCCCAAAATGGGTCTACTGTATGAGTTGTCCCTCTTATGCTGTGGTGATCACTTAACAAGTGGGTACACAACGTGTTTAGGCATTTCCCAGTCTCCCTGCAGCCTCAGAGCTCTAAGCACCAGCCACAACACCTCCCAGTGGACAGCACCGGCCACGTGGTGACTCTTCCTTATACCTAGGTCGTCTTCGTAACACCACACATTACCTTCCCTTTTGTTCTGCAGCCCTGAATGGGATTGAGAAATCATTTTCCTGCATTTATTGATCTTTGAGTTACCTCACAATCACTTTTTTGATTTTTTAAATTTTTTAAATCATCTGTTTAATCAATTCCATATGTCAAATTCCCTCTATTTGAAATTCTCTCTTTTTTTTTTTTTTTGCAAGACAGAGTCTCACTATGTTGCCCTCAGTAGAGTGCTATGGCATCACAGCTCACAGCAACCTCAAACTTTTGGGCTTCAGCAATCCTCTTGCCTCAGCCTCCCAAGTAACTAGGACAACATGCATGCACCACTAGCCTGGTTAGTTTTTCTATTTTTAGCAGATGTGGGGTCTCCCTCTTGCTCAGGCTGGTCTTGAACTCATGAGCTCAAGTAATCCACCTGCCTCAGCCTCCAAGAGTGCTAGGATTACAGGCATGAGCCACAATGCCCAGCCTATTTGAAATTCATAATTTGTTTTCCTTGTTGAATCCTCAGTAATACAGCTATACCAATAGCAAACATGTATCTAAAACATTATTTCAAAAACAGAGGAAGGTTTTTATATTCTAGAATCTGTGTATGATTTCAAGTGAAACATTTATTTGGCTCTAGGGGATGTGGTAACATATAAAGCCAACAGAATCAGAGATTTGGGGTGGCAGAAGGGGAAAAATATCCTCAACATCACATTCAGCAATGTTTAGATTCATGAAGAGGTTGACAGTTAAATCCTGGGTACAAAATACTTTGCATGCTACCAACTTTTCAATATTAGTAAGGTCTTCATACTTAACGTGACCCTCTCACTGAATGTTTTCTTCCCTATGTTTCCTCCCTTAAACACAGCCAGGAGAAAAACCTTAAACGACCAAAACTTAACCAGGATGTGCACAATCCTTTAACCATTAAAGAACTTGGATATGTAATTGAAAAACTCCCAAAAAAGATTTCCAGGCCCAGATGGTTTCATTAGAGAATTCTGTCAAACATCAAAAAAAAAAAGTCAGCGTTACACAGTCTCTTCTGGGAAATAGAACGAGAGGGAAACATTTCCCAGCTTATTTTATAAGACCAATATTACCCTGATACTAAAACCAAAGACAGTACAAGAAAAAGAAAATTACAGATCAGTATCTCTCATAAACTTAGATACAAAAAATCCTCAACAGGCTTAGCGCCCGTGGCTCAGTGAGTAGGGCGCTGGCCATATACACTGAGTGGTGGGTTCGAGCCCAGCGTGGGCCTGCTAAAACAACAATGACAACTGCAACCAAAAAATAGCTGGGCATTGTGGCAGGTGCCTGTAGTCCCAGCTACTTGGAAGGTTGAGGCAAGAGAATTGCTTAAGTCCAAGAGTTGGAGGTTGCTGTGAGCTGTGATGCCACAGCACTCTACCAAGGGAGACATAGTAAGACTGCCTCAAAAAAAAAAAAATCCTCAACAAAATATTAATATATCAATCCAACAATGTATAAGAAGAAATATACACTATGTTTAAGTGTGATTTATTACATATGTTCAAGGATAGTCTAACATTCAAACATCAATTAATTGATCTGCCATACAAAAAGGCTAAAGAAGAAAACTCAAAATTGTATCAATAGACACAGAAGAAGCACTTGACAAAATTCAACTCTATTCAGGCTTGGTACCTGTAGCTCAGTGGCTAGGGCACCGGCCACATACACCGGGGCTGGTGGGTTCGAACCTGGCCTGGGCCTGCCAAACAACAATGGTGACTACAACAGAGGTAGCCAGGCGTTGTGGTGGGCACCTGTAGTCCTAGCTACTTGGGAGGCTGAGGCAAGAGAATCACTTAAGGCTGTGACGCCACGGCACTCTACTGAGGGTGACACAGTGAGACTCTGTCTCAAAAAAAAAAAAAAAAAAACTCTGTTCAAAATAGCCAGGGCTCTCCCTTTGGGATCTGATACAGCTGAACCCACTCTCAGGCAACTTTCCTTATCCTTCATACTCCCTGAGACAAGAATAGCACTTTTTGTATCTTATTTCATGAAGCAGTGGGTCAGAATTTAAAGAGAAATACATGGATGGATATGGCATAAATCAAACACAGATTTACCATAGCGTAATTATCCAAGCTACATTTTTAAAGTATGTTTTCTCATAGAGAAAAGAACGTATTTCTAAATATATGATGTAGTTGAAAAATTCATAAAATTACTCCTATGGTATACATTTTACTGCACTAAACTAATAAGCACCGTTTTAGTTCCCAAGATCCACCATTACACATTAACAGTTGAATGAATACATTCGTTATAGAGCAGGATAGCAATTTCCAGTGCTAATGTACTTCCTGGCTGCAGCTAAAACTCTTAACAGCAATTAACTAATTCATGAATTAATATTGTTTAGATATCAGCCTCTAGAACAAAACGAGATAATGTATATAAAATGCTTAGCACTTTTCCTACATGCAGTAAATATTCAATAAATAATAGCCATTAGTATTCATATCATACACTAATGATGTTTGGAGGTTTTCTACATTGATTACTGGGTAAGTTGTTAAAAAAAGTGAAGTACTTTTAAGCTAAGGGTAAATTTCTTAAATCCGTGGTCTCGGTGATGAGAATACTTTCATGTTGTCTGAAGTCCAATCACAACTCTCTGAATCCAAAGTTCCATTCCAAAATGTACTAATCATTTTTCTTGTAGAGGACTTCAGCCGTATACACGTTGTGTATGCATATTGGTAAAAGCCAATGCTACCAGTGAGTGTTATAGTTAAACCCTTTGCTACAGAGAAGTTTTGTCAGTTGGGTTTTCACAGAAGCAGGTGCTGAGGCAGAGTGTGTGTGCAAAGGTTTAGAGACGAATGGAGAAGCGTTGAGCAGGAAGAGCCTCAGAGGGTGTAGCAGATCTGGCAGTCCAGGCTAACATTATCAGGAGCTCAGAAGTAAAGACTGGCCATGAGGACACCCACTGAAGGCAGAAATGGCCGGTCCCCTGGTCCTCTGGTCATGCCCAGTTGTTGGTGAGGCATCCCTGGAAGGCTGTGGCCTTGGCTTGAAGCTATGGCACAGCCTGAAGGCATCAGCAGCTGGCAATTATCAGTTGTTGTTGTTGTTGTTTTGCAGATTTTGCCGGGGCTGGGTTTGAACCCGCCACCTCCAGCATATGGGGCTGGTGCCTACTCCTTTGAGCCACAGGTGCCGCCCGGCACTTACCAGTCGAAATGCATTCCTTGCAGCTGCCCCGCAAACTCTCCAAGGGAGAACAGCGCAGCCTTACTCCGTGACTTCTTCAGAAGAAATGCTGGAGAAGATAAATAGGAAAAAAAAATCTTTGACCTTTTCCCCCATGCTAATAATGTTTTCTAACCTATTCTGTAACAGTTTCCTATCCGGACTCCAGTGAGGAAGGTGATTTTAAAATCATGCTTCTGTGGAACACTTACCAGCTAGAAATATGTAATAATAATCTATTTCTGATTCAGACATTTAGAAAAAGATTTCATAAAAGTTATGGTAATGGATAAAGATTTTTAAAATTATTGGGTTAATTTTAAAAGCAATAAAATACTGCGTTTTGGATAGCATTTTTCTGTATGTAAATTGGTTAATTGCAGGACTGACAATGGAACCCATATTTTCTGTTTCTCAGGCTTATGGTCTTAGAAAGTCTTAGAAACAAACAGAATAACAGAACAACATAGCATACGCCATACTTTCCCACTAAGGTGTTTTGTTTAATGATTGGTTATTATTTGAAAGTTCCAGTAATACTAAGAATATTAAGTAAAAATGGCCAGGCGTGGTGGCTCATGCCTATAATCCTAGCACTCTGGAAAGCAGAGGCAGGTGGATTGCTTGAGCTCATGAATTCAAGACCAGCCTGAGCAAAAAGCAAGATCCTGTCTCTTAAAAATAGAAAAACTGAGGCAAGAGGAACACTTGAGCCCAAGAGTTGGAGGTTGCTGTGAGTTATGATGCCATAGCACTCTACCTAGGGTGACAACTTGAGGCTCTGTCTCAGGAAAAGAAAAAAATATTAAGTAAAAATAAATTCTTCCCCTATGTCTTAGTCTGTTTGTGCTGCTATATCAGAAGACCTCAGACTGAGGAATTTGTAAAAAACAGAAATTTATTTCCTCACAGTTCTGGAGGCTGGGAAGGCCAAGAGCCAGCCACTGACAGGAAGGGCTCAGACCTCCCGCTTGCAAGATGGTTCCATGAACAGCATCCTCTAGATGGGGAACACCAGTCCTCAGACGGCAGAAGAGAGAGCAAATCAGCTCTCACAGGCCTTTTTTTTTTTTTTTTTAATACTGTTTTGAATCCTGGCTTTTATTTAATTTTTTATTTTTTGGCCAGGGCTGGGTTTGAACCCGCCACCTCTGGTATATGGGGCCAGTGCCCTACTCCTTTGAGCCACAGGCTCCGCCTCCACAGGCCTTTTTAACAACTGCTTCAACCCATTCAGGAGGGGAAGCCCTATGATTTAAATACCTTCCATTAGGCCCCATCTCTCAACATTGTTGCATTGGGGATTAAGTATCCAAAACATGAATTTGGAGGAGCCAAACACATTCAAACGATTGTACTTTCTGAGCCCCTCAACTTCCACAATTCCATTCCCCAATATAACTGTTAATATGTCTGTGCATTATTCCTGACATTTTCCACACACACACACGCATATCTATATACACCAAGCACATATCCTTTTAAAAAGAAAAACATAAAACCTGTTTGCCTAGGCTCGGCGCCTGTGGCTCAATGGGCTAAGGCCCCAGCCACATACACCTGAGCTGGTGGGTTCGAATCCAGCCCGGACCCGCCAAACAACAATGATGGCTGCAACCAAAAAATGGCTGGATGTTGTGGCGGGTGCCTGTAGTCCCAGCTACTTGGGAGGCGGAGGCAAGAGACTCGCTTGAGCCCAGGAATTGGAGGTTGCTGTGATCTGTGATGCCACAGCATTCTATCCAGGGTGATAGCTTGAGCCTCTGTCTCAAAAAAAAAAACCAACCAAACAAAAAAAAACCTGTTTGCCTAAACCTATTCTTCAACAATCTATTTTTGACTTACAAAACATTTTTTAATGTCAGTAATCACAAATAACTTTCAATATTTTTAGGGGTTATATAGTTTTTCAGTGTAATAGGTATGCCATGATTTAATTTAAACACTTATTTTAACCGGACAGTAAATGGAACTTTGTGTGTCTGTTTTTCTTTCTTTTTGTTTGAGACAGAGTCTCACTTTGTCACCCCTGGGTAGAGTACAATGGCATCATAGCTCACAGCAACCTCAAATTCTTGGACTCAACTGATTCTCTTGCCTCAGCCTCCCAAGTAGCTGGGACTACAGGTGCCTGCCACAATATCCGGCTATTTTTTTTGTTGCAGTTGTCATTGTTTAGCAGGCCTGGGCCGGGTTCAAACCCGCCAGCCTCAGTGTACATGGCCGGCGCCCTAACCACTGAGCTACAGGCGCCAAGTCTCTTTGTGTGTCTTATTTAGTTTTAGCAGAGGTGTTCAAGTCTACAAATAAAAGGTGCCAACTGCCCCTATACCCTAAAGTAAAAAGTTAGGTAGAACTTGCAAAAGAGGTCTCTAAAGACTGGCTTAGGACCCCAAAGTCATCATCCAATTTAAGATATAAAATTATTGAAGTTCATAAAATTGAAAAAGAAAAGTCAAAAACTTTAGAACGAGATAAGATTTTGAAAAATGCTAAAGGAAAAGTAAGGTATCTTTTGTTTTACTTAAAAGAAGATGATAGGGGCACATTGGTCCAATGTTTGGACAATGACTATAACAAGCAACGAAGATGAAAACATTCCCTTCCTTCTTTGCTTCACTTGTGCAATCGTGATCAGAGAGGAAAAAGTAGCAGCAAGATTGGTGTGAGAGAACTGAAGCAAAAAATGAGTAAAGAAAAAAGTATAATGGTGCACCAAGAACCTTAAAATGATTTATCTCTGCACCTGCAATACTTATGTTTGGAGCAGAATTACAAAGTCACTAATTACAAGTTCAAGCATAAAGATGTCTTAGATTGAATTTCCTGAAAGCAGCATACTATGGAGAAGTAAGTTAGAAAATGTGTTAGGAAAATAAAAAAAATAAAGTGTTAGGGAGGGTTCTCTGGAGATTCACCTGGGAAAAAATGAGGCAGGTAGGACTGGGCAAAGCAGGAATCTTTCTCCTGCAATGCAGTTGCAGCTGAGGTCTCAGTCAATCCTTTTGGGGAGTCCAGAGTTGGGATGCTCTTCAGAGCTGCTCCACACTGAGGCTAGAGGGGTGGCCCATTTTTTTTCTGCATCCAATTTCTGCGTTGGACACAGGTCACCACCTGCGAGGGGCATGACAGTCTGCAGCTGAGATCCCCAGCAGCCAGGGTTAGATGCACTGACCCTGAACTGTGGATGAAGGGCAGCAGGACCCACCCCAGGAAGTCATACGGGTCTTTTTCCTCCTACTACTATTGAATTGCAATTTTAAGCTCGCATCTTTGCATAACGTTCACCAATTCTGTGATGCTCTCAGGCCCGTGGGAAACCATTCTGCTAACCCCTCCTTGCATCAGGAAGAGTGGGGTTTTGTGAGCTTGTCTTGGGCTGCCTAGTTAACATCGTTGGGCACGAGAAAACCTTCAAGCCTTGCCTCTTTCACAGGGTGCCCATGTTCTTGGATTTCCAAACATCTGGAGGATTTCTCCTCTCTCTCCCCAGTCTGAGCAAATTTCTCAGTGCAGCATTGGTGGAGAGGTGGGGAACCAGAGGATCAGGAAAAGCTGATTCTCTGCCCATTACACATTTTCCCTGTTTAATTTTTATATCCTGAGTTCCCTCAAGGCCTACTTTTTTTTTTTTTTTTTTTGAAACAGAGCCTCAAGCTGTCACCCTGGATAGAGTGCGATGGCATCATAGCTCACAGCAATCTCCAATTCCTGGGCTCCAGCAAGTCTCCTGCCTCTGCCTCCCAAGTAGCTGGGACTACAGGCGCCCGCCACAACGCCTGGCCATTTTTTGATTGCAGCCATCGTTGTTTGGCAGGCCCGGGCTGGATTTGAACCCACCAGCTCAGGTGTACGTGACTGGCGCCTTAGCCCGTTGAGCCACAGGCTCACCCCATCTACTTTTTTTTTAAATGTCCAAACACACATGCTTTAAACATTTACAAAGCCCTCTCTGCTTTTCTGCTAACAATTTTTCCCTGAGGCAATGAATTCATTGACTAAATGAAAAAGGGCTAAAAGAGCAAAAAATTCAGAGAAGGGAATCTAGGTAATATCTCAAAATACTGTACGGATACAATTATACCTGAGGATATTAACAGGACCTATATGTATGAACCTTGTAATAGTGTTTAATGGCTCATGGAAAACAGAAAAAGGATAAGATGATTAAAGTCAGGGAAAAGTATCAATTTCATTTAAAATAGGAAGAAAGGCTGGGCGCCTGTGGCTCAATGGGCTAAGGTGCCAGCCACATATACCTGAGCTGGGAGGTTCAAATCCAGCCTGGGCTCGCCAAACAACAATGATGGCTGCAACCAAAAAATGGCCAGGCGTTGTGATGGGCACCTGTAATCCCAGCTACTTGGGAGGCAGAGGCAGGAGACTCGCTCAAGTCCAGGAATTAGAGGTTGCTGTGAGCTGTGATGCCACAGCACTCTCTCCAGGGTGACAGCTTGAGGCCCTGTCTCAAAAAAAAAATGAAAAAAAAGAAGAAAATGGGCCAGTGCAGTGCCTCATGCCTGTAATCCAGCATTTTGGAAGGCCAAGGCAGAAGGATCACTTGAAGCTATGAGTTTGAGACCATCCTGGACATCACAGTGAGACCCTATCTCTAAAAAAAAAAAAAAAAAACCTATATATATATATATATATAAACAAGCTGTGTGTGCTGGTGCATGCCTGTAGTCCCAGCTATTAGAGAAGCTGCGCCTCAAAGTTCAAGGCTGCAGTAAGCTATGATCTTGCCATTGCTCTCTAGCCTGAGTGACAGTATGAGGCCCTATCTCTAAAATAAATAAGTAAATAAAGTAGAAAGAAGATGCTGCAAATTATAGACTAGTATCTATGAATGTTTTACAAACAGGTAAAAATTCTAGACAAAATTCATCTCTTTTCTTTTTTGGATAATTTGCCTTAGACAAAGGCAATTGAAATAGGTATCTGGGTTTCAGCAAATAATTTGACAGTCTCCCAAGATGTCATTATGGATGAGATGCAGAAATGGAGGCAGGAAACAGAAGGGCTGGTAGATTTGTAACACGATGAATAACCGTGTCCAGAGAGAACTGGAACACAGCCCAAGTATTCGAGACAGAAGTGGCTGTGGAAACTGTGACACAGAAGGAAAGTTGAACAGAAGTGAGGACGCGAAGCCTGAAGAACAAAAGCCTCAGGGAACCCAGGGTAATCTGAAAATGACTTGCTGGCTTCCTATGTAGGCTAATTCTTAGGAAAAATTTCTGATAATTAGAATTTGTCTCAAAAGCAAAACAGGCCCCACCCCCACCCCCCGGCGCCACAAACAAAACCCCAGGATGTTGTGAGGTAATAAGCTTGCCAGCAGTGGGACGTCATGGAGAAGGTTCATTTATTCCACTGAACCTGTGCTGTGCCTAAACTACACAGAGGAAGCGGAGAACCGGAGGAGACGCCCTCTGGGAGCCCCCACAGCTCTGTGCAGCCATGAGTCCACCCTCAGGAAATGCAAGCGCCAGGCCAAACCAAGCCAGTTGCCACTTCTTTTACAAAAATGCCTTATATGACGTACAGGAAAATCAGTGATTCAGAAATTGTTTTATAAAAGCCAGTCAATACCCTCAGTCAATTTTATGGCTCATGACTGGTACATCAATGGAAGCGCTAATGAAAGTTACGATATATAGTGATAAAGCACCTAAGCATAGACTCATAAATCATAGTCCAACAGGATTTGCCAAGGCAGGTTGATTTTCTCTTGTGATTTAAGACAGAATAGATTTTACACTAAATTTTGTGTTCCCCCAAGAGTCCTATAAGCCTCAGCATAGGCTAAAGACTGAGGTAAAACTATGCCATTCCAAAGATAAAACACCAATGAACACATAGATATGAAAAGAAAATGTGACACTCCAGACTTACAAAATGGAAATGGTTTAGTGTAAGAGCCTAGGGGGGTTGCTCCTTAGGCATTCCTAACTTGAGATTCCAGGTCTGTCCCTTTCAACTCTGCCAAGAGTCTAGACCACAGTTTGATGAGGGATTAAAATTTACACTGGCTTTGGTGAGGGATGGTGGTGTGCTTACTAATCTACCCACCTACTAATATGAAAGCCCTTCTCAGTAATGTGGGAACTGCTCCTCCCACATCAGACGGAGCTGCCAATCAGAAGACCTCTCTGGCTCTGGGGTGTGGCACAGGCTGGGCTGCCAAAGTTCCCCACCACCTGGACAGCCACTGGCCCAGGGTGGTCATTTGCCCCAAGGACTTCCAGACTCCCTTTTCAGGGATTACCAAGGATGATAAGAGGACTGTTGAGACAAGCTTATCTCCTGAGATCATAAACATTAGAGGCCGTTTGAGTGGAGACGCTGGGAACCCATCTTTACCACCACAAAGAGAGTCTTCCTGGGAGTAAACTAAGAGCAGAGGAAAGCATAGCTCAAAAGTAAAAAGGGAAGGACAGAGATCTGTTAATGTCCTTTGACTGCCTGTATGCAGAAAGAAAACAAGGAGATACGTAGCATACATGTGTGGTTAAAACCTGTTTACTAGGAAAATTAAAGTGGTGCCAGGCGGCTTTCACTTTATTTAGGAGGCTTGACTTTGGCGATGAGGCCTTTGGAGGCCTTCTCAAATCGAAATGAAAGTATACAACTGTGAAATCTCCCTCTGACTGTTTAATTGGATTCCCCTCAACCTAGAAAAATGGTGACAACAAATGCTTCATTATTAGATCTGCACCTCCCAATTTGGAGCTCGGCCTTTGAGTAAATTTTAGTTGGTGACTATAGCAGAGAAGAAACAGTGCGTTCTCCTTACCTAGTTCATTTTGCTCGTCCTCATTCTCCCGTCTGCAGTTAGATGGCAACAGTGCAGGCCCAGATTGTCAAGAAGGTATATGTAGAAGGGTGAGGAAACATTGCAACATTGTTAATGAAGGAAGAGGTTTAGAGGCAAGAGAGTCTATCATGGTGGGAATGGAGGTGTTAAATCCAGGGGAGGTATACTGTGGAACACACAGTCAGAAATAATGAACCGAAACTACATATACTTAGAGGGAGTAATTGGACTCTGGCCAGTGGACCATGAGTGCAACCAAAGGATTGTGTATAATGTGAGGCAATTGAGAGCCAATGCTTTCTTTGCAATCTGTTACTACTTTTTTGGAGTCCAGCACAGTCAGAAATTAAAGATAAGAGAGCCCCTGTAGCCTAGATCCCTGAATGACTGTGTGGATCAGAACCCATCTTCTGTGAGGTGAGAAAGAAAGAAACATCTGCTGTATGAAGTCACTGAGATTTTAAGTTGTCTCAGCAGCTAGTATGAATGAATCTAATATGGTAGCCCACCACATCATGGGTCACCATCACCACTAATGCATAAAATTCAACAAGAGCTGCTGTGCCCCACCCCACCTCAACAGCTAATTTACCTATGGACTTACCTTTTACATAAATCCTCTCTTTCAGTCCTTCCTGCATTACAGTAGGCCAGACTTTGTTTGGATTCCTGACAGATGTAATTGTCCTCCGTGCTCATTCTCCAGGCAGAGGAATGTCTCGGAAATGTTCATCTAACCTAGTGATTTTCACCCATGTGCCCTGGCACACTAATGTGCCATGAGATGATCTTAGGTGTGCCTTGAAAAATTTTAATGATCATTAATTATTTTTTGAAAGAAGTTCAAACCACAGTAAGTTTATTCTTTTTTTTTTTTTTTGATCAACATAATTTAAGTGTGCCACGGAAGTTTGACTATAGGTTCGATCATGCTGGGAGATAAGAAAAGTTTCAAAAACACTGATATAACCTATTATGCTTCTATTTTTAACCTTCTCCCTTCAACATCATTTCCTACTAGTCCCTGCTACAGCTCCCTAAGCCTGGAACACATTCCTCTTATATTCTTTTTTTCACAAGACTGAGTCTGTCAGGTTTCTGGGTAAATACCCCTTTATCCAGAAAGGCTACCTTGAACTTTAGTCTGGCCTAGTCAGGTGCCTCTGCTGTGTGCTCCCATAGTGTTCCTTTTTTTTTTAGTGGAACACTTATAACACCTCATTTATATTGCTTGATTGTCTGTTTCTCCTCTCTGGGTAATATATGCTATGAAGGCTCATAGACATTGCATTCCCAGGGCCTAGAACAATGTCTGGCACAGTGTAAAAAACATACATAGGGTGGCGCCTGTAGATCAGTGGGTAGGGCACCTACCACATACGCCCAGGCTGGCGGATTCAAACCTGGCCTGGGCCAGCTAAACAAGGACAACTGCAACACAACAAAAAGAGCCAAGCATGGGCAGCGCCTGTGGGTCAGTGAGTAGGGTGCTGGCCCCATATACCGAGAGTGGTGGGTTCAAACCCGGCCTCAGCCAAACTGCAACAAAAAATAGCCAGGCATTGTGGCGGGCACCTGTAGTCCCAGTTACTCGGAAGGCTGAGGCAAGAGAATTGCTGAGCCAAGAGCTGGAGGTTGCTGTAAGCTGTGATCCCACAGCACTCAACCGAGGGCGTCAAAGTGAGACTCTGTCTCTAAATAAAATAAAATAGAATAAAAAAATAGCTGGGCATTGTTGCAGGCACCTACGGTCCCAGCTACTTGGAAGGCTGAAACAAGAGAATTGTTTAAGCCCAAGAGTTTGGGGTTGCTGTGAGCTGTGATGCCATGGTACTCTACTGAGGGCAACATAGTAAGATTCTGTCTAAAAAAATAAAAATACATAGATATGTCATATGTATCAAAATATGTCACATACACATCATAGGTGGATTTATACCACTTAATGTCATGATGCATTAATGACAAAAAGCAAACAGAACAAAGAAACAGAAAACAAATACGAAACCCACAAAGATTCTTCTCCCATGTACATGTAGTAACTGATGGCTAAAGTTAGCAAGGCTACCATAGGTAAAAACATTTCCTAGAAATTTTTCAAAACTCAGTCATGTATTAGATTCTTATATTTTTTCTTGCCTTGGCTTGGGAGATGCAAAATCATTTTAGAAGTTAAGAAACTATGTTTATTTGTTTTTTAAATTCTGAGTTTGGTTTATTGCCAAGGCTCTTTTATTCTCTGAAATGTGAGCACTCAACAGTTTCAATAGCCTAAGTCAGATACATGCTAGATTTCAATGATTTTTTTTTTCCTTTGAGATAGAGTGATAATTGGTAATAGTAGGGATGATGGAGGAATTCCAATGAAAAGAAATTTACACACCTAAAACTTCCTTTGGCATATCAGTATCGCCAACATTCAAGAGGCATACTTATTCTGGAGAAGAGGAAAGCTTTTTAAGGATGAAATGGTGACTGTCGGTAAC
The DNA here is from genome assembly GCA_963573935.1 of Arctocebus calabarensis. NCBI lineage: Eukaryota > Metazoa > Chordata > Mammalia > Primates > Lorisidae > Arctocebus > Arctocebus calabarensis. The sequence goes on from CAUYON010141326.1 coordinate 20,804, forward strand.
TCTTCTGTCTGTAGATTGGAAATCCATATACATATGTTAATGGACATTAATTTCCATTATTGTAAAGATGAGTTTTTGTTTTTGAAGTATGAAAGTTTATTGAAAAAGAGCAAGATAGGTTTATACAGCAAGAGCAAAATACACCTGCCACAAACTATAAATGGGTCCCCTGTTGCAATAAGAGGCTCTGGGTGTGGTCTGGCATATTGTTTTATGGTATCTAAATTGGGCCCTCCTCATGGTTCACATGTTACCATCGAACCACTCTCATGGGCATCTAATGATAATTAGCCTTAGGTTACTCTAGGTCACTTTCCAGTCCTATTGTACCTAGGCTGACTGGCCTGCGGTGTTCCTTCTCCAAGGTATGACAATTGTTCAGGGTAGGATCAAGTGTCAGGCAGCACCAAGACAAAGCGATCATCTTGTTCTTCCAAGGTGGGGCAATTGCTCAAGGCAGCACCAAAGCAGAGCACTCACCTTTGTCCTTGTGAGAGCTGGAATCCCTCACTATCCACCTAACATTTCCCCTCTATTCTAGAGGCCCAAATCACTGGGTAGGGGCATTAACTCATCTGCCTGCTTCCTGAGGAGTGGGGCGATGATTCCAGTTAAGGTGGCCTCTTGCACGTTCTCTGGGGGTCTCCCCAGGGGACGTCAGTATATGTCCTCAGTAGATGGTCGTAGTTGTAGGTGTGAGGAGGTAGGTACTGGGACTAGTAGAGAATGTAAGACCCTTTGGTGGTCTCTAGGTGGGATAAAATTAAAAAGCTATAGTTTTGAAATTAAAGTGTCACACTTTATTTGGGAGGAAGTCATTAATCTATTTAAGAAATCAACACAAGAGGCTCAGTGTCTGTGGCTCAAGCGGCTAAGGTGCCAGCCACATACACCAGAGTTGACGGGTTCAAGCCTGTCAAACAACAATGACAACTACAACCAAAAAATAGCCAGGCGTTGTGGTGGTTGCCTGTAGTTCCAGCTACTTGGGAGACTGAGGCAATAGAATTGCTTAAGCCCAGGAGTTGGAGGTTGCTGTGAGCTGTGATGCCACAGCACTCTACCCCTGGTGACAGTTTGAGGCTCTGTCTCAAAAAAAAAAAATCAATACAAGATAAGATAAACTAATTTATAAAGAGATCATTGATAATGTCTTTTGGAAGATACAGTAAATACAAGTGTCCAATTGTATCTTCAGCTCTGAGCACTTATGAAATATTTATAAGAGCAACTTCTATAGAAAGAAAAACACACACATATAAATCCATTCTTGCAAAATTCTATTATTTTTGTTTTTTTGGGGCGGCAGAGTCTCATTCTATTGCCCTGAGTAGAATGCCAGTGCATCGTCATAACTCACAGCAAGCTCAAATTCTTGGGCTCAAGGTATCCCCTTGCCTCAGCTTCCTGAGTAGCTGAGAATATAAGCACTTGCCACCATCCCTAGCTAGTTTTTCTATTTTTAGTACAAATGGGGTCTCATGGTTGCTCAGTCTGGCCTTAAACTCCTGAGCTCAAGCAATCCACCCAATTTAGCCTCCCAGAGTGCTCAGACTCTTAAGATGCAAAATAATCTCACGTGCTATGATTACAGGCATGAGCCACTGTGCCTGGCCTCCTGCAAAATTCTAAAAGAAAGAGAAAAAGAGAGAGGGCGTGAGAATCTAAGAAAGCTTCAACATTGCCATAGGAATTCAATCCCAGGCCCAGCCATGTGATTATGCAAATCACTTCAAATGAAGAGGATTAAGTAATACCCATGGTCAAGAACCAACCTGTGCCCAGAGCCTCCTGTGGAGGCTCTCATCTTCTTGGCCCATTCCCTCTTCAGTTCTTTTTTTTTTTTAATAATTTTATTGAATCATAATTATGTACATTGGTGCAATCACAGGGCACAATTCATATGCATTCAGAAATATTTTGATCATACTGTTACAGATATCCTTCATGGCATTTCCTTGATCACTATATAAAGACATTAATACTCTACCTTTAATAAGTTTTGTCAGTACCCTGCTAAGATGCACCGTAGGTGTGTTCCCACTAATTGCCCTCCCTCTACCCATCCTCCCCCTACCCCTCCCCTCCCGTTACCGGTATTCCTGGGCTATAATTGGGTTTTAGCCTTCATATGAAAGCTATAAATTAGCTTCATATTAGGGCTGAGTACATTGGATACTTTTTCTTCCATTCTTTTTTTTTTTTTTAGTTATCAGAGAATTGTAAATATTTTCACAAGGCAAATAGTACAGTTGAAATTTTGGTATAGCAAGAAAACTCTCCATTATAGGAACACTCCATCCTGTTTCATGTAGGGTGACTATATACATGTTTGTTTTATTGGTTTTAATTTGCACATTTCAGTCAGTCCTTTAATTAGATGCAGAATTTTAATAATTTCAGTTGAAACTCAAATCCTAGATTTTGCTGTGTGAGGAAGTTTCTGAATAAGACATCAAGTTTCTAGCCATCAGAGGATAATTTATTGATACTTGTCAAAAGGAAGTATCAGTCTAACAGAAATCAAGACAAAAGGAATGCCTGATGAATTTTCTTTGAAGTGCCTTTTATAAAAGTCCTTGGTAATACATATTGATGAACTCCAAATTGTCTTGCCTGAAGGGAAAAGAAAGTAGACTGCTTTACACTGTCTTATAAATATTCATCAAAAGAACAAGACTTATGTTTCCAGGCGTGAGGTGAATGATTATGGTTGTATGATTGCCTTGGAATCTGGATAATTAGTAAAACAGCCGTTGACAGTTAGAGAATTTTAAATTTGGTACGCATCTTGTCTTCACTTTATTTGGAGTCAGGAATAGAGCTTCCTATACCAGAGGGAAGCAGTTTTAAGGGATGATGGATTGATATTTTCAAGCTCTACCCATTAGCTGTTTCCATTATTGGTTTATTTATTCGTTTAACTCAAAATTAAAACAAAATAATTAGTTTTTTAAATTTCATTTTTGTTTTATTACTTGGTAATTCATTTTGTTCTAATGAAACAGGACCATTCTTTCTAAGGACGGTTTGCTAGGGTCTGTGTTTTAATTAATTCCCAAAGACTATAGTTTTGTTTGACAATTTGTTTTGTGATATTGTTTGTTGTCATTTTGCATACTTATTTAGGAGTGGGCAATTAAGTATGTGCTAGTTTTGCTTATTTAATCCCTATGATTAAATACCTAATGTGTTTTTAAATAGACGTGGAATTTTTGAAGTTGGGAATCTAACAATCTGATTGTTTCTATCAACAATCAGAAACAATCTATCATTGTCTAACTGGTTTCAAATTTCTCCTGACCCTTGTCTCATGAATCATCCTCTAACCAGTTGGGAGGAAAATAATCCCTTCTCAGAAAAAAATGTATCCTGTACAGTGCTTAGTACTTAAATGCAATTAAGCAAATATAATATCCACTTTGAAGAAAAATGGTTACTCAGTTTAAGTAACTGAAACTAGTTATCTCTGTTAAATGAAAGACATATTCGGCAAGTGTTTGAAGAATGTTTTTTTTTTTTTTAAAGGTTAAACAGAAAGTAGTATGTATACTACCATTATAGGCAAAGGAATACTCTACATGTTTCACCTAGCAGTTGACACTCATATGAAGATCTATAGATAAGAAAGTGAAACTCTAACTGATATATGTCCAGAGGTAAAATATGACAGAACAAAAGAAATTGAAAAAATAAGGGAAAGACAGATTGAATACATTATTCTCCTAGAAATTATTTAGGTGCTATCTAAAAACTATTCCCTTATTGTAAGGGAGAGTTTACTGTTTCAAAGACAGTAAACTGGGCCAAATGGGTATAGGAAAAAAAGGTTCAACATCATTAGTCATCAGAGAAATAAAAATCAAAAGTACAATGAGTTATCATCTCACCTCAGTTAAAATGGCTTCTATCCAAATGACAGGCAATAATGAATCCTGGTGAACATATGGAGAGGGGAAACTAGCACACTGTTGGTAGAAATGCAAATTAGTGCAACCACTATGGAGAACAGTATAGAGGTTCCTCAAAAAACTAAAAATGGAACTACCACAAGACTCATAAATCTCACTGCTGAGTACTCAAAGGAGGGAAATTCTATATATTACAAAGACTTCTATGTTTGTTGTAGCTCTATTTTTATTTACATCCTCCAAGATTTGACATAAAACTAAGTGTCCATCAACAGATAAATGGATAAAGAACTGGTATGCTGCACGTGTACACAATGGAATATCATATAACCACACAGAAGAATGAAGTCCTGACATTTACAACAACATGAATGGAACTGGAGAACATTATGTTAATGGAAATAAGCCAAGCACAGAAAGACAAATCTCACATGATCTCACTCTTTTGGGGGAGCTAAATATTAAAAAAAATTATTTCATGGAAACAAAGAGTAGAATGATGGTTACCATTAGTTGGGAAGGGTAGTCGGGAGTGGAGATAAAGTGAGGATGGTTAATGGGTGCAAAAATATAGATATATATGAATAGACAGAATGAACAATACATCAATATTTGAAAGTACAACAAAATGATTATAATAAGTGAGTATAGACTTCAAAATAACTAAAAGAGCAGAATAGGAATGTTCCTAAAACAAAGAAATGATAAATGCCTGAGGTGATGAATGCTCAAATTACCATGATTTGAATAGTTCACATTGTATGCCTATATCAAAACATCTTAGGTACCTACAAACATATACAACTTTTTTTTTCTTTTTGTTTGTTTGTTTTTGAGACAGCATCTAATTTTGTCACCCTTGGTAGAGCGTTGTGGCATCACAGCTCACAGCAACCTCAAACTCTGGACTCAACTGATTTTCTTGCTTCATCCTTCCATGTAACTGGGAGTATAGGCACTGGCCACAGCACATGCTATTTTTAGAGACGAGGCCTCACTCTGGCTCAGACGAGCTCGAACTCATGAGCTCAGGCAATCCACCTGCCTCGGCCTCTCACAGTGCTAGATTATGGGTATGAGCCACCGTGTCCAACCTGCACAACTATTATGTATCTGTGATAGTTAAAAATAAAAGAGAGAAATATTTTATTGTTCCATTATCTAGATGTAATATAATGTATTTATCCTGATTTTTGGATATTTCCATTTTCAATTTTTGCCATGAAAATTAACAATAAATTAATATCCTCATAAAATAACATAAGGACCTTGAACAGACGCATACAGAATTTTGAATTATCCAGCATTGAGCAATAATGAATGTGTAACATAATAATTATGCCAAAGAAGGTATTGATGTTCTTGAGAAAAAGTAATTGTATAGTTTGGCCAGTAAAGTGAATGTTTTTCTTTTTTTCTTTTTTTTTTTGAGACAGTGCCTCAAGCTGTCACCCTGAATAGAGAGCTGTGACATCACAGCTCACAGCAACCTCCAATTCCTGGGCTCAAGCAAGTCTCCTGCCTCTGCCTCCCAAGTAGCTGGGACTACAGGCGTCTGCTACAACGCCTGGCCATTTTTTGGTTGAAGCCATCATTGTTGTTTGGCGGGCCCAGGCTGGATTCGAACCTGCCAGCTCAGGTGTACGTGGCTGGTGCCTTAGCCCGTTGAGCCACAGGCACCGAGCCAAAGTGAATGTTTTTCAAAAGTAAAAGAATCATCTCACACTCTCAATATTCTTTCTTTCAAAATTGCTCTTTATTTAATATGCTGCGCAATTCACCTCATTCAGAATTTATGAAAAATAGCTTAGAAATAAGATTCTCATAAGGCATATGGTGTCAGTAGTCTGGAACACTTAAATTGATCATACAGAACACCTAGATAAATTCAAAACGGAATAGAAACAAACCGAGTACAGCCAGTGATCTGAAGTGTCAGTGCCTCTAAGGAAATCTATTATTTTTCTTTTATTTTTGACAAATCACCACTGAGAAACTTACCAAGTACCGATGATATCATTTTTAGACCAATTTTTTCCAAGTCTCAAAGGCACAAATCTCCATTTAAAATATAAATGGAGAATCACAAGAAAATAAGCAGGGCAGCAAAATATTTAAAACTTTATTTGCCACATTAACCTGAAACTTTGTAATGTCAAACACTGCCTTGCAGTCTGCAATCAATGGTGCATAAAAGTATTATAGTTGAAATATTTCAAATGTCCAGAGGACCACAGAGAAAAGTTACTATCTAAAAATAATAGACATAATTAATATTTGGAAAATGTGGGACAACACAGTGCTCACTAAACCATAATCTAGTTGGATTTCTATTAAGACATTGTGTCAGCCCACAGCACAGTATCTGTGAAATCAGACAGCATTTACAATTGTCACTGGGGTGGGGGGCAGGTATGAGGAAAGGGAAGTGACTGGGAATATTAAACTCAAACAACTTTCTCTGGTCGTGACTGAAATGACTCATGTTCTTCAGTGGTTCACTGAAGAAAATAATGGCTTTAAATGTATTCAGTTAAGAGGGGAAAGTGGGTAGAGAAGAGGCCTGCATTCCTAAAAGGAAAAGAGTAAATGGGGATAAAGCATGAAAAAAATGCTCATGTTTCCTCCCATCAAATTAATTCCAATAAATATAAATACGCAATATGAAGTTGTCATGTGTTCATCAGGAAAGAAAGGAAGGATAAAAATGTCAAGTTGGAATGTCTGCAATAATCAGGCACTAGTATTTCATACTTGTCGAAGTGAAAACTCATGCAAAGTTTTCAGTAAGTGTAAAAGTCCCCAATGGGAAAAACAAAGCATACTCTTGACAGGAGAGTTCACTACCTGACATTTCAAAAGAAAATGCAGAAGAAATTGTGTCAGGGCTGAACACAGTGACCCACACCTGTAATCCTAGCACTCTGGGAGGCCAAGGCAGGAGGATCCCTTGAGTTCAAGAGCTCGAGCTGAGTGGAAGTGGGACTCAACTCTACTAAAAATAGAAAAATTAGGCAGGAGTTGTGGTGGGTGACTGTAGTGCCAGCTACTCAGAAGGCTGAGGCAAGAGGATGGCGGCTTTAGCCCAATAGTTTGAAGTTGCTGTTAGTTATGATGTTTGAGCCAACAGCACCTTACTCAAGACAACAAAGACTGTCTCACAAAAAAAAAAAAAAAGTTTCAGAATATATATGTAAGCTTGTTCATACAGCATTATAGAAAAAATATAAGAAATTATGTAAATGAATAATAGTGGGAGATTGGTTAAATTCACCATGTTAAACCATATAGTTATTTAATACTAAACCATTCATAATATTTCAAAGATGTTTGTTTATATGAAAATATCAGATATTGAGAAAATATATATGTGTGTGCATTGCATAGCCCTATCTATCCATCTATCACCTATTTATCTACCTGTCATTTATTATATATCTACCTATACTACATAGATGGTATAATGTTAGAAATTCATAGAAATTCACATATTGAAGTTCTACCCCTTATTGCCTAGAATATGACTGTATTTGGAGATCTAACTTTAAAAAGGAGATTTTGTTGTTGTTTAAATTTAAAGGAATAGTTAAGGTACAATGAGCTCATTTGGAAGCATCCTAATGTGATATGGCTGGTATTTTTATAAAACAAGAAGAAGAATCACACACACACCGAGGGAAGAGCACATGAAAACACAGGGCAGAGATGACCATCTGCGAGCCGAGGAGAAAGGTTCCAGAGGAAGGTGCCTCTGCTGAGGCCTTGATCTTAACCCACTAGCCTCAGAACTATGAGAAAGTAAGTTTCTAATGTTTTAGCCAACCAGTCTGTGTACTGTATTATAGTGGTCCCAGGGAACTAATGAAGATAGTTATCCCTTGATATTTTTTTTCCTCTTGATAATCTGGATTTTCTGTTTTCCAAGATATATAATTTTATAATATTTAGGAAATATAAAGGAAAAGAAAATACTGCAGTATGTTAGTTGGAAAATATTGGATATTTGGAAATAATTTCCTCTAGAAATTCCATTAAGAATTAAGGCTAAAACATTAAATTTATCTAGTTGTTTATATTCAATCCTGCCCAGACATTAATTTTTATAGGTTTTTTGAAAATTCTGCATTTTTCTTCCTCAATCAAACATCTCAATTTGAATAATTTCAATCATAGTGGCCACATCAGAGATGACTACCTGAAAATAACTGTTGTGACATTTTTCTTGCAAAGATACTAAATTTTTAGGCAGTCAAATCTCTGTGTTCTGAAACTTTTTATTTCCCAAATCACCTACCAAAATTGAAGACATAAAATAATCCTTCATAAATACTTTTTGACTGACTTACTTTAAAGGTGAGAAAGAAGAATTGTCTATGAATAATTTACTTTGCTGGAGCATTTTATTAATTGAGGTACATGTCCATTGTGGTTGGATATACCTTGAATCTTCAGATTGTTGACTGTTAAAAGCTATCTATCAAAACTGAATCAGGGGTATGTCAATTTTCCTCTTAAAAAATAATAAAACCCACAATATATTAAGTCAGAGAATTTGTCCTGGAAATGTCAGTATCAGGAGTGTGATAGTTAGAGAACAGGACATGGAAGTGACAGTTCAACTACATACAGTGTGGTTATTTATCAAAAGTTTGGATGGGCGTATGCAGTATATTTTTTATTCTATTGAAGAATGCAAAGTAATCTCTTCAGAATCTCACATATTCTCTAAAATCCCTATATACAGAGGGTGCCAAAATAGACATAAATATTAAGAAAGGAAAAAACTGTTTTAATATTGTAATATTCAATATATACTGTTAACAAAAGATGAATACAAATCAGATTGAGCACCTCTTATAATTGTGGAAGTCAAACGTGACAAGTATTACAAATGTAAACATCTTTTTCCTTTCTTAAACTGTACACACTTTTTTTGGCACCTTCTGTATACGTTAGATTTCAAAGAAATGTAGCCTTATTTATATGAAAATATGTAAGTACTGTATGTTTCAAATGTTAAAAATCATAAATTTTCAGAAAATGCCTTAACGAAAGTTTATAGAAACTGTTTCAGAGGAGGAAAATCAATATTCTTGATAGTTGGTTGTTTATTTTAACATAAGATTCCTGGTAACACTATGTAATTGTTTATAACCTATTAGCTTTCTGCCCCAGGTATTGTATAATTGCTTTAGTTAATTATCTAAAATACAGTTCAATTTTATATTTATACATTAAACTCTGCAAAAAGTTTACTTCTAAAAAATAAAAAAGACACACACACACACACATTTTGAAGGAATGTGTCATCTCCATAGAGTATCAAGCTTCCTAATCTTACTTGGTTTTCAAGAAATCCAATCAACACTTAAAGTGTCATTATGAAGAAAATATAATAATTTATGTGTTTTCCTAAAAAATTAAGTGTAGAGAAATTTATTTGAAAACACAAATCAGGTAACGTGTGTATCAATCAGACCCATATTTCTGACATGATACAGAAAACCGCCAGTTCCTCTGTATTTTCTTCTTGTCTTCTGTTTCCTGATGATTTGCCTGGATGTGCCACAGTCAGCCCATATGTGCTGTCCCATCTGGTTTTCTCCTTACCAGAAACACCTCTGACTTCAGAAACACCTCTGACTTTTCTCTTTCTGTTCTAGATTCTCTGTTTTCCAGTTTTCTCTCAAAGAATCCATATGTGTGGATTTCACCGTTCTACCTTCAACCAGACATATTCTTAGCCACTTACAAAAACACATTTTTAATAACTGAGAGATTTTGACATACATTTTGCAAAAGATTGGAAATACGTTAAATCAAGAAGTGTTTTACAAAAGACCACAACTTTTGACTCCATTAGTAGAACATATGAAGGCTGCCTACATCACAAACACACTGTCCCTGAAGGCTTGGTGCAGGTGAGACTTCAGTAAGTTCAGACGTATAAATGCTAAAACTTACATAAAAGTTCACTTAAAAACATCATTATTTACATTTAATAAGCACATATTGGTTTTTATAATTTTAATGAATTTTTACATTAACTTTTGCCTTCAGTCTTTCTAATTAAAGATGACAAACATTAACTGAAGGAAACATTTAAAATTAAAAATTATTTCATTCAAAATTCAAAAATATAAAAAGCGTAATAATTATATCTAATTAAACTTTCAAATGCTGGTTTTAAAATTAGTTTGTAGTATTATACTTTTGAAGTTATTAAAGCGTAAAACTGTACTAAGACTTCTGGAGCACTTTGGATTTCTTCTTTGTTCTTCACTAAAATATAGAATATTCTTCATTATCTGGAATATTGTCCAAAATAATAGTCATCATTAAAAAACAGATTTCTGTAAAAATCTAAACAAAGATAAATAGGTGTATACTATACATTTTCCACTGTCCTTCAAAATTGCTGAAAATTATCCTTTAGGACAATGTCGGTTCTTCCTCCATCATCCAGAGATTAAATACCAGAGAGTTGGAGGGAGCAGCCTCCGGTTGTGGAGCTGGGTCAGGGAGTGAAAGGTACCTGGGCTGCCACTCCTTTTCTGTTCCCACTATCTATGTGGAGTCAGGCACAATCATGCACCTGATATTTTTGTTCTGGTTCTTGACATCCTCAATATCTCCTTTGACTAAAATATCCCAGTCCCGGAACCTTTGTGTATAATTGTAGCACCCCTTACTCCCTCTGAAAAAAAAAAATAAGCTTTGGATGGACTGTAGTGAGGACCTGTCCAAAGGGCAATACTGCCTGGAGCCTGCAGAGGGGGCTCTGCAGGAGCCTGGTGCAGCTTGACCCTCCTCTGAGGCATCATTTCTCACAGGGAAACAGAGTTTGGGTAGCTAGTTGTGCTACCAGGAGAGTGAGCCAAGATACTATGTTTGGTACTTAACACAGAGTGGATGACTAATAAATATCGATTTGCAAAGGCTAAAAAAGATAGCTAATTTTCCTTTCCTTGCTCAAATCCAACAAGATTTATTGCGGTCCTGGTTGTAAGTTCATTTGTCTGTCTTTTGTGTTTGGATGCTTCTTGATCTATTGTGCTTTCATTGAAATGCCATAACCTGTCTAATTCTCACAGATATTTTACCTCATCCAGTCACCTTGTCTTGTGTATTCATAAACCTGCACCTCAAATGTTTCAATAGTTTATATAATTGGTACTTTCGGGCTCTTTTGAGAGATGAGTAAGCTAAACTTACTCTTATATATTAGTGAGAATCTACAGAAGACAAAAACATTTGTTGAAAGATACGTAATAGACTAAAATAAATTATGTATTAGATATAAATAATACATTGGTAATATGAAAGAAAATGTATCTTATTAGTTCAACATAAAACATGACCTTTCCCACATTGTATATGACCGTATTACTGGAAAATCTCAGAGTGTTTGTTTATATACATAAGTTGGTGGTCATGTTTTTCACCAATTCCAGTATTTAAATATGCTGTGTATATTTGCCTTTATAATGCCTTAAAATGTATATTTCATATTTGGAAGATTTCAGAATTTCTGAATGTTTTTCAGTTATAGCCATGTTCCACTTAACAAGGATACTTTCTGACAAAGATGTCCTTAGGTGATTTTGTTATGTGAACATCGCAGTATCTGTACACAAAAATCTAGATGATACAGGCTGCCACATACCCAGATGGTACCTCCTGCTATACACCCAGACAATATAGCCTGCTCCACATCCAGGCATTGCAGCCTACCCACACGATATAGCCTGCTACACACCCAGGCGGTGCAGCCTGCTACACACCCAGGCTATAGAGCATAGCTTATTGCTGCCCAGGCTATAAAACTGTAAAGCATGTTATTAGGCTGAGTAATGTAGGCAGTGGTAAAACAATGGTATTTGTATATAAACCTATCTGGGCATATCTAAACATAGAAAAAATACAGGAGAAATGTGGTATGTAAGATTAAAAAATAATTCACTTGTATTGGGAATTTACCATGAATGGAAGTGGACTGCAAAGCTAAAAGTTGCTTTGAGTAAGTCAGTAAGTGTGTGTCAGTTTGATGGCCTAGAACATCACTGCACACTGGTGTGGGCTTCATAAACACTGTCCATTTAGGCTACCCAAAGTTTATAAAACAAGTTTTCTTCCTTCAGTGATAAATTACCCTTATCTTACTTTATAAACCTTGCAATCTTTTAAATTTGTTGGCTCTTTATAACAATCTTTAGCTTAAAACACAAACATAGCTGTATAAAATATTTACTTTATATATTCACCGTAAAGGCTTTTTCTTATTTTTAATTTTTTTTTTTTTTTGCTTTTTCAACATTTTTGTTAAAAACTAAGATGCAAATACACACATTAACCTAGGCCTATTGCCGGATCATATCATTAATATGACTACTTTCCACCTCCACATCTTGCTCTACTGGAAGGCCTTCTGGGCTGTAACATGCCTGCAGCTGTCATTTCCTGAGATAGCAATGCCTCCTTCTGGAATTCCTCCTGAAGGACCTTCCTGATGCCGCTTTACAGTTAATTATTTCTTTATTATCAGAAGGAGTACACTCTAAAATGACAATACAAAGTGTAGTATTATAAACACATAAACTCTTAGCATAGTCTTTTCTTACCATTACCAAGTATTCTATGCTGCACATAATTGTATGTGTGGGTTTGTTTATGCCAGCATCATTGCAATGGCTATGATGTCATTAGGCAATAATAGTTTTTCACCTACATTATACTTTTATGATACCACCTTTGTCTCTGTGGTCCACAGTTGACTGAAATGTTGTTAAGAGAAGCATGACTAAATAAACGTAGTCCTACTCACATTAAGTTTTGTATCATATTCAGTATGGTTCCTTTCTTACACAGCACAGGCAGAAGGCACTTAGACTTGGGCAGGGAATGGGGGAAACTCTGCCTACTCTGGTACCTTGACTTTGGAGAGATCTCCGCCAGGCTCTGGATCATTTTCTCTTCTGTATCTAACTCTTCCACCATTGGGAACAGAGATACAGGAGCATGGAGCCTGAGATGGTGTTCACCCAGGTGGTGTTGGTGTGGAAGTGTCCCTAATCACAACTCCCGTTTGACTCAGTTCAGTCTAGACTGGTGGTCTTCACCTGACACTGTATAGTTTCCTCAAAGAAGTGCTCATGTCATTCCAGCTTTCCTGTCATAAGATAATTCCCATAATGTGAAAAGTATAGACACTCTTTGGCCCTTCCAGAAGGCAGGTTAAAAAGAAAGAAAGAAAGAAAGAAAGGAATGAAGAAAAACTTCTGAGTTTTGAGGTTATTTTGCTTGGTTTTGGAGCCCCCATTTCACCTTCTGAATCCTTTCCATCCCCTGACCTTAAGAATTTATACACTAAAAGAAGATTCAAATCTATGTTCATCACATGTCTAAATTAAAGAGGCCTGTGTAAAACTTCCCTCCTTAAAGCCAGTAGAAAGTTGCTTTCTATTACCCTTTGCCCTATTCAACATATCCTGTGTATTGCTATGTTTCAAAACATGACTTTTTGTATTTAGACAATGAGTTGGCCTCAATCTACTTAGCTATTTCATGATCACTGCTTTTGAGATAGTGAAAGAGTCATTACTCCCTATCCAATCACCAAGAAAAAGCACAAAAATGTGAAAATTGGCTGAGCATGGTGGCTCATGCCTTTAATCCAAGCTGTCTAGGAGGCTGAGGTGAGTGGAGCTCAAGACCAGCCTGAACAAAAGCAAGATCTCCTCTCTAGTAAAAATAGAAAAACTAGCTAGGCATGCTGGGCCCCTGTAGTCCCAGCTACTCGTGGGAGGCTGAGGCAGGAGGATCTCTTGACTCAAGAGTTTGAGGTTGCTCTGAGCTATGATGCCACAGAATCAGACTCTATATCAAAAAAAAAAAAAGTGAAAACCGTGGCACTGACTAGACCACAAAAGGATACTTATTTACAGAAATAAGAGTGCAGAACATTGTTTTGCTCAATCTCAGCTAGAGGACATGAGCACTGGGAAAATTCTAATTTTTGTCATTATATGTATGTCTGTGAATGACCATGGAAGGGGATAAGCATTGTTTTTAGAGTTACAGATAAATTTTGAAAAGAATGATAATTCACAAATACGTATTTCAAAACAATGAGTATTGAGTCTATAGTGATAAGCTACTGAGCAACGTAAAATGCTTCCTAATTCCACATTCACAGACATCACACTAGTAATTTTAAACTGGCCATAGTAGAAGTATAAACACCATTGGAATTGGAAAATACTATAAATGAAGGCTGTCTTTATTGTTTGAATGGTTGTACAGACTCAAGAAAATTATGGAGAAAATGTTAATAATTGCAATGAAATTTTTTATAGTGCTTACACTGTGAACAGAGCACAAATACTAAAGTGCTCTTCTTCTAGTATTTCAAAACCAGTATCTAATCAGCAGAGAAATCATTTAAGTCATTACAGCAAGTGAAATACCAACATATGTCTTTGTTATTTCACTTTCATTTTGCTCATCAATGTACACAAAAATATTATCCAACATTAATGTCAATTAATGTCAGATGTTTATCCATTATAACAATAGGTGACTAGAAATCCAATAATTCAGGAAAAAATAATGAAAGAAATTGGAGAATGCCTTGGCTATATGAAATTTAAAATATAAAATATTGCATATTTCATGGTTTTTAATAAACTGTCTCCTCTAATCTTCATCAGTAGAATTTATACTAAATTCACATATGTATAAAGCATACACTTTTCTTCAGAGATCTGAATGTTACACATGGATCTGCACACCACTGTGTACAATCCACTCTGAAACAAGCATCCAGTGAACTCTTCTGTCTACTGCATTGCCTCACCCTTATTAAGAAGGCTCTTTGAGAGTTCCATTGTAAAATGAGTCCAGCCTGGTTACCTCCCATGAAGCCTAAATATAGGACACATGTATGGCATGGGAAACACGATTGATACTCTGCAATCAGTAGAAAAGTAGATCTTTTCCAATGTTTTCTTCTCTCCTCATAGACTATTTTTGGTTTATAAAACACCTGTCCACTCTTTATACTTCAGAAGCATGAGTCAGATGTTACTCAAATATATCCGCCAAACTCCAGGGGAAATAGATCATGATTTCTAAGTGGTCTTCTTGAAGTCCCTCTTACATGACTTCAAAAGGAAAAGAAGATATTCCTCTTGTCTTATAGAGGAATGAGAAGGAAAAAAGTGAACTAAGTTATACATTAACATTATTGAACATGTTACTCATATGTTATGTTTGAATAACATTTAAGTCAGATGTTACTAAAATATATTTGCTGAACTCCAGGGGGAATAGATCATGATTTCTTAGTGGTCTCCTTAAAGTACCTCTTACATGACTTGAAGAGAAAAAGAAGATATTCCTCTTGTCTTATAGAAGAATGGGAAGGAAAAATTGAACTAAGCTATACAATAACAAACATATAATAGAAAATTTTTATTTCAAATTATTAGAGGGGTACAAATATTGTTGGTCACATGGATTACTTACTAATGCTTGATTTATTATTATAACTGTGCCCTTCACCTAGATAGTGTTCACAGTACCTGTTAGGTAGGTTTTTGCCCTTCCCCTTCGCCACTCTCCCCACAATCAATATCCAATGAGTTTTACTTCCCTCTAAGCATATGTGTGCTCTTCAGTTAGGTACAATTCAATAGTGAGCATATGTGGTATTTGTTTTTCCATTCTTTAGATGCTTTACTTGCATTCATTCATCCTTGTTGATGATGTGTAGTATACCATGGCATATGTCACACTGCATTTTGTTAATTCACTCATGAATTGATGGGCACTTTACATTGATTCTATATCTTTGCAATAAACATTTAAGTGCAGGTATCTTTTTGATAAAATGACTTATTTTCCTCTGAAAATATCCAGTATTTATAAAAATCCAGGATTTGTATATTAAATGGTAGGTCAACTTTTAGTTCTTTGAGTTTTCTCTATACTGTTTTCCATAGGGTTGTGTTAGTTTGCAGTTCCACTGATACTGTGGAAGGACTGCTTTCTGTCTCCCTTCACACCAGCATCTATTGCCTTTAGACTTTTTAAGTAAAAGCCATTCTAACAGGAAGAAGGTGATATTTCATTGTGGTTTTAGTTTTCATTTTCCAGATGATTAGTGATGTTGAACATTTTTTCATATGTTTGCTGGACATTTGTCTGTCTTTTTTTAAAAACTTCTTTTCATGTTTTTGCCCATTTTTAATGTAATTATTTATTTTCTCTTGCTTATTTGCTTGACTTCTTTGTAGATTCTGGTTATTAGCCCTTTGTCATGTATATAGCTAGAGAGTATTTTCTCCCATTCTGTAGGTTGTCCATTTGCTCTGTTGATTATTTCCTTGGCTATGCAGAAGCTTTTTATTTTAATCTATTTTATTTATTTATTTTTGTTGTTGCTGTGTTGGTCATTGGGACCTTCTGTGTAAACTCTTATCTACGCCAATATGTAGAAGGGTTTTTCCAACATTTTCCTCTAGAATTCTATAGTTTTACAGAGATGGTTTTAAACTATTTTTGAATTAATTTTTTTGAATGGTGACATAATGCCATGATTCAAGGAACCAGAAAAGAAAGGGAAAACCAAACCCAAAACCAGCAGAAGAAAAGAAATAACTAAGGTCAGAGTAGAATTAAATGCACTGGGAAACACGAAAATAAAACAGAAGATCAATGAAATAAAAAGACGGTTCTTTGAAAAGGTAAACAACATTGATAGATCTTTTGCTAGATTAGCCTTGAATAGAAGAGAAAGGATTCAAATAAGCTCAATTATAAATGAAAAAGGAAATATTACAACTGATACCACATAAATACAAAGTATCATCTGTGACTATTATGAAAATATCTATGTACATAAATGTAGAGGAAATTGACAAATTCTTAGAAACTCCAAAACAGAACTCTTGAACAAATAACGAACAAGATTGTAGCAGTCATAAAAAATCTTTTAACAACAACAAAAGCTAACAAAAGCTTCTCTTCTACTCATGGCTAATCTAAATCTAGCAAAAGGTCTATCAATAAGAAATACACCCAAGACCAAATGAATTCACAGCCAAATTTTATCAGACTACAAAGAAGACATAGGACCCCTACTTCAGAAACTATTTCATAACATTGAGAAGGCAGGTATCCTCTTTAGTCCATTCTATGAAGCCAATATCTCCTAGAGACCACAGCCATGAAGGGACACAACAAAAAGAAAACTACAGACTCATATCTCTTATGAATACAGATGCAAAGACCCCCAGTAAAATACTATCAAATTGAATTCAATAGCACATCAGAAAAATAATCCACCAGGACCAAGGAGGTTTTATCTCGTAGATGCAATAATAATACATAAATAGATAAATGTGGTTTAACACATAAACAGAAGCAAAAACAAAGAACATATGATCATCTCAATAGCTGCAAAAAAATCATTTGACAAAATCCAGCACCCTTTCATAGTAGAAATCCTCAAAAAAATCAGCATAGAAGGAAGATATCTCAGAATTGTAAAAGTCATGCATGGTAGACCACAGGCAACTGAATTGAGAAAGTTTAAAGCATTCCCACTAAGAACTGGAACACAATAGGGTGGCATTGTCCCCACTTCTATTTAACATCATGCTGGAGTCCTGGCCATAGGAATCAGGCATAAGAAAGAAATTTAGGTATCCAAATGAACAGATAGCAAGCCAAACTATCACTTGTTGCCAATAATATTATCTTGTATCTAAAAAACCCCAAAAGTATCACCAAGAGACTCTGGAATTGATATATAAGTCCATCAAAATAGGTTACAGAATCAACATACACAAATTAAATTCCTATATACCAATAGCAGTCAAGTTGAAAGTCAAATCAAAGTCTCAATACCAATCATGAGAGCAACAAAGAAAATAAAATACCCAGGAATATGCTTAACCAAAGAGGTGTAAGATCTCTACAAAAAGAACTATGAAATACCAAGGAAAGAAATTGCATATGATGCCAACAAATAGGAAAAGAAAACAAAAAACAAACAAACAAAAAACCATATCATGCTTAGGGATCAGTAGAATCAGCATTGTTAAAATGTTCATGTTACCCAAACTGAGTTACAGATTCAATGCAATTCCTATCAAAATACTAATGTACTATTTCACAGATCTGGAAAAACACAATTCTATGCCCCATTTGGAACCAGCAAAAAGCCAAAATAGCCAAAGTAATATTAACCAGAAAGAACAAAGTTGAAGGCATCACCTTATCAGACATCAAACTATACTACAAGGTTGTAGTCACAAAACCATATGGTTCTGGAAGAAAAACAGAGACAGATCAATGGAACAGAACAGAGAACTAAGATATAAAGTTATCTGCATATAGCCAATTGATTTTGGCAAAGCAGATGACAATAGCCTGGAGAAAAGAATCCCTATTCAATCAATATTGATGAGAAAATTGGATAGGCACATGCAGTAGAAAATGCTTACTAGACATAAATACTATGCACAACTCTAAGTAAATAAAACAGAAAATGCTGATGGAATAAATGATTTGTTTCCAATATAACAATAATGGGATTGGCTTAAGAAGTTATATACAATTGGATTGTTGCCTTCACATGAAAGCTATAAATTTGCTTCATAGTAGGGGTGTATACATTGGATACTTTTCTTTCCATTCTTGAGATACTTTGCTAAGAATAATATGTTCCAGTTCCATCCATGTAAACACGAAAGAGGTAAAGTCTCCATCTTTCTTTAAGCCTGCATAGTATTCCATGGTATACATGTAACACAAGAAGTCAGGGAAAGGAATAGGAAAATTTAACATCATTGAAAAATGTTTCCCTTTTATCACATATTAAAGTAATATAGACTATATGCATCAGTCAGCTTGGGTGTCTGCAAGTAACACCAGAATTTTCAGAATACCTCTAGGTAGGAAGCCAGAACCTGGATATTATAAGCAGTATCAAAAGCTAAATTTTGGGGACCCTACATTAAGAACAATTTTCCTGGGATCAGTTTATTCTATTCCACTAATCTTCTGTTGAAGTACAGCTGATTTTAATTTCTGTGGATACATAATATGTTTGCTTTTCAGAAAGAGAAAGCATATTTCCATCACTCTTTTTTTTTAAAAAATGGCTATTTGCTCTTATTTTTAAACTAAACTTGAAAATCTCTATCTTTCTATTGACCTCCAAATTATTATAGTTTTCTACATAGGTCTTAGATATTTTTAGTTAGGCTATTATTTTTGAATATTTAAAACTTATTATATGTGATTAAAATATTATCAGCATTGTTATTGTACATGCATACAAAATGTTTATATTTAGACATCTTTCTTGGAAAGGTAGAGCTATATAACCATGATGCCTTTAAGTAATGATAAAATGTCCTTTTTCTCATATTTATAATTCTGCATTTCCTTTTTATATTATATTTCTATAAGGAAACATTAGAAATTAGGTAGGAACTTTGTCTTGTATTTCATCCTGGTGTTTTCATGTTAAGGAAAATAATTACAATTATTTTGAAATTTTTTTAAATCGTATTAAGCTAGTATTAGCAGCTAGGACTACAGGCATGTAGCACCTTATCAGGATAATTTTTTTTTTTTTTTAGATACAGTATCTTGCTATGATGCCCAGGCTGGTGTTAAACTGCTGATTTCAAGCAGTCCTCTTGTCTCAGACTCCCAAAGTGCAGGAATTACAGGCACCAGCCACTGCAGCCAGCTTAGATTGTTGTTTGGATTAAATAACTCAATGTACATAAAATGCTTAAAATAATATGTGGCACGTTATTGATGGTCAATACATTTAAGTTATTATCAACATCATTATAATTGTCACTGTCAATATGATGGATTTTGTACTAAAAATTAATCTGTTTTGATGAAAGAATCTTTTGAGAAATGATAGAATTTATTTCATATTTAGAATTCCTCAATCTGTGTTCATGAATTTTATCATTTTATAATTTTCTCTAAAATTTTCATGGTTTCATTATCAAAGTTTTCCTTGTTTCATAAGACAGTAGCTAATTTGCTATCATATTCTATTCTCTAGATTAATTTATAGCCTTATAATTACATTGGGAGTGTCAGGCGTGAATTATAATCATTATTTATTTTATTGAAACTGTATATAACTTATTTTTTTCAATTTTTTAATTGAATTATAGCTGTGTACATTAGTGCAATCATGGGGTACAGTGTGCGAGCTTCATATATAATCTGAAATATTTTCATCCAACTGTTTGACATAAGCTTCATAGAATTTTCTTGTTTATTGTGTGAAAACATTTGTGTTCTGCATTTAGTAAGTTTCACCTGACCCTTCCTATTAAAAAGAGTATATTCTCAAATCACTAAAAGTAAATAAAAATAAATAATTACATGTAAAGAATAAAAGATAAACTGAACCAAAAACATATAAGCGTATGATTCTCCCACTTTGCATGTGGTCACCTAGGAGGAATGCCAAGGAATATTTTAGATTTTCAAGGGAAAGATATCAATATTAGAATCAGTTAGACACTACACAAAGTACCAACTCTAGATACACAGTTTCCTCATTTGATTGAGCTACACCAGTTACATTGATGTCCTATCTTTTTATCACAATAATTTCTGTGATAGAAGCAAACAAGGTGTAAGATGAAATTTGTGTCAGGGATTCAAAGCAGCCTTGTATAATGCAATTCCAATATTTGATAAATTGTGTAGTACTCAGGAGGCACACATATTTTGTTAATAACTACAGTGATATAAGAATGAAAGAACTGTGTTCAATTTATATATTTTTTTAAAATAGCTACTAAATTGGTAGTAGAACATAAATACTTATTAAATTGTTTGGTCCTGATTACTTAACAAACAGTAGTAGGCATTTCTTTTGCCATAGTGGCACCCTAAAAAAATTACTAAGACACGAAGAGGGCATGGGAACTGAGAAAATTTGTATTACTTATAAGCAGAAAAATATATAGATTAATTTTGATTGATCTTTAAATTAGAAAGACCTAGATAGGCAATAGAAATAGTAAGAATAATAACATTAATAGTAAAACCAATATTGATATAAATGGGTGCTATTTGAGATCTTATGCTTAAAAGTTTGTATGAATTATCACATTTATTTATCATAACAATCTTTTCAGGGAGGCTTATTAAATTTTTAGAAGCATGTATTATTGATTGTGTAGTCTAAGTGAAAATCAATGTAAACTGTAAAGAAGGGTACTATGGAATGTTACAAAAAGTTTTTAGCAAATAATTTGAAAACTAGCATTTAAAACATTAAATCTGTAAAGACAATCCAAAGTAAAGTGTTTATACTAAAAAAAAAAAGAAAAAAACAGTTAAGACTTATAGTAATTACCTTTCCCATATTAATATCTTTGGATAGCTAGGTGGTATGTGACCTAAGTCCTGAATTGTAGTACCCTATAAGCAACAAATATGACAAATTATTAAAAATATGCAAAGTGCTGTCACTGGATGGTCAGAAAAGCACTAAATAAAGGCTCGGTGCCTATTACTCAGTGGTCAGGGCACCGGCCACATACACCGAGGCTGACAGGTTCAAGCCCAGCTCAGGCCTGCCAAAGAACAATGACAACTGCAATACTAACAACAAGAAAAAAATAGCTGGGTGTTGGGGCAGGCGCCTGTGGTCCCAGCTACTTGGGAGGTTGAGGCAAAAGAATCACTTAAGCCCAAGAGTTAGAGGTTGCTGTGAGTTGTGATGCCACGGCACTCTACCAAAGGCAACATAGTCAGACTTTGTCTCAAAAAAAAAAAAAAGAAAGAAAGAAAGCACTAAAAAATACTGATAAAGGACTGAGATCCATAATTAGTTCGTTAACAACAACAACAAAAATAATAATAATTCTGAAAAAGTCAATCCAGAATGGAAAAAACCTTACTGGTAATAAAAAAATTTTGAATTAAAACTACAGTATAGTCATTTCATAAGTTGCACCCCTAGCTGCAGTGACCACTGCGGTGACCATTGTGACAGGTCCTCTCATACACCACCATGGATGGGTGTGCAACTGAGCTCTACCTTGTGGAAACACTTTGATAATATGTGACAAGTCCTAAGATGGACTTAAGTCTTTCCACTTTGGGGAATCTTTCTTGAAGAAAATAATCAGAATGGCAGTGGAAATTTTTGCTTTTGGAGATTTTTTTATCACCACAGTATTTATTAGAGCAAAACTTTGGAAGAAGCGATGATGACTGATCGGAGAATAACTAAGGGAATTGTGTCAATCCATAGAACAGAATACTGGGCAGTCAGTCAAAACATTGAATAGTGTGGAAATTACGCTTTGCAAAACAGCAGGGTGAAATAAATATAAGAACTATTACCAGTCAATTTTTAAAAGTTACTAAAAGTCTTATAGGGACAGAAGAGGAGTTGTGCAGTTGCAATGCAATGCTAACATCAGGACATACACATCTATAGAAACAAAAAACACAGCACTGAAAAAAGGCCAGGGTATTCAAGGCAGTTATAGCTGGGCGTTCACAGCTTGGGACTATGGGTGATTTAAAATTTATAATTTGAAACTAAAAATGCATTGTTTTTATTATAACATTACTTGCATATAAACTATTGTGACCAATGAGAATTTAATTCAAATACAAAGGAAAAATCAATGGTGATTTTTAAAAATAACGTTGTGGTAATCATAAGTCAATTAAGTATATGATTTAAAGGACTTCAAAGATTGTAAAATTAAGAAGTTTGTATAAAATAGAATAAGTTACAGTTAAAAGGGTTTTTTTTATCCAACAGTTATTTAGTATTTACTTGTAAGGCATTATATCAACTAGGAACAAAATTAAATAGACAGTTATTTCATAGTCTGATGAAATAGACTAGATTATTTTATAGCTGTTAATATTTCACGGAACCTTATTTAATTAGAGAAAAACAATGCTCAGTTGGACTCCAGCTCAGAGGATAACTAAAAGGAAAATATGTACATTTGACTCTAAAGCAATGCAGGGTTTAGGGATGCTATTCCTATGCCATGGAAAATCCATGCATAACTTTTGACTTCTTTAAAACTTGACTACTCCTGACCTACTGTGTATCAGAGCCTTACCAATAACATGAACAGTCAAGACATATTTTGTATTTTTTTATATATGTACATATTATACATTGTATTCTTATAATACGCTAAAGAAAATATTATTAATAAAATTACAAGGAGGATAAAATACACCTATTATTCATTAAGTGGAGTAGATCATCAGCAAAGTCGTTATCCTCACAGTCTTCACATTGAGTAGGCCCAGGAGAAGGATGAAGAGGTAGGGTTGGTCTTGTTGCCCTGGGGTGGCAGAGTTACAATTCAAGCCATATTGTTCAAGAGTCAGTTGTATATACAGTCAATCCTTGCTTAATAGCAAGAATATGTTCTGCAAATGTATCCTGAGGTGACTCCATCACTGTTTGAATGTCATGGAGTTTACTTAACCCAGTTTGAGATGGTGTAGCCTACTAAACACATAGGCTCTATGGTATAGCCTACTGTTCCTAGCATAGAAACCTAGAGAGCATTTTACTATATGAATATTTCAGCATATATACACATACCTAAACATAGAAAAGGTATAGTAAAAATAAGATATAAAAGTAAAAACAGGACACCTGTATAGGGCACTGTGCTATTGTGAAATACATGTCTGGACTTCCTCCCTACTTTCTGACATCGAACTCCTAAAATCCTTAGAATCTCCATAGTGATGTCATGAGTTGACTGATTATTGGCATCCCCTAGATGATCCAAGATTTGGGTTGGTCATAAGACAAACAAAGAGAGGATTGGAACTTTCAGCCAGCCACTAGACTTCTCTGAAGAGTGGAGCAGAGGGGGCTGAAGGCTAAGTTGATCACCAATGGCCAAAGATTTAATCAATCATGACTGCATATTGAAGATTCTATTAAAAAAAAAAAAAGAACAGGGTTCTGGAAGCTTGGAGATACTTAAACACCTGGAGGTTACTGAAAGGTGGCCAGATCTTTCCACTACACCTCACCTTATGCAAACCTTCACTTGTGTCCTTTGTAACATACTTTATAATAAGCCAGGAAATATAAGCAAGTGTGATCCTGAGTTCAGTGAAATGCTGTAGCAAAGAAATAAATACTGGAGTGGGGGAATGTTATGAGAATTCTGATTTATAGTCAGTTGCTCAGAAGCACAAGTTAACCAGACTAAGGCTTGTGATTGGCATTGGAAATGGGAGACAGCAGCATGGGTCAGAGGCCTTGATAGGATCAAAAGCTTTCTACAGGTGGATAGATAGTACCGCAGTTGCATAGGAGGTACCCAGCTCCTGCTCCCTGCAGAACCGATTTCTTGCTTGTTGTGTGGGGAAAGATGCCCACATAGCTGGTCACAGAAATCTCTTGCATTCATTTTTGTGGAGTTGAAACTGATCACCAACCTGATGAACTCTACTAAACAAACTTAACCTGCCCTCTATGCTTGTAACCCCTTCTAGTTGATCTTAAAATCCCCACCACTAATTTGCTTAAAAATACACACCTAACCCCTGTTAGCTTCCTTAAGGATAACATCTTTAACTTCAGGTCTCTATAGTAACAGGTGCTGTTTTTCAGGAACTAGGGGGCACTTCTTGTCTAATTTCTTGCTGTTAGAGACCACTGACCCTCCAACCAGGCTCATGCAGGTGTCTGAAGGATGATCTTTCAATATCAGAGGTCTAAAGCTTCCTCCCTCAAATCATTCTAATGCCACTGTTTTTGAACATAGGTCCTATAAAGAGCCATGTGGTATGATTACATGTGCAGAAACTTCTATTACCCAACAGTTCCCACCCATCAATCACCTTTCTCCATGCTTAAAACCACCCTATTTTCTATCCCCGTAAGTACCCACAAGCTTTGTTTTGAGGGGAGGGGAATTTGAGATTGTTCTCAAATTTGTTCTCCCATACCCTCACTTAGCAGATTTGTGAACACATCTTTTGATTTCCTCTTTTTTGTTGTTGTTATTGTTTGGGATTCATTAAGTGTACAAAGAATTAGGTTACACTGATTGTATTTATTAAAGTTCCTCTTATAATTTTATCCTTCCCCAAAGAGGTGTCCCATACACCATGACACTCCCCCCCCCATCATTCCCCTACCCCCACACCTTGTACTAGGTCATCTACTGCCTTTACTTTAGAATTGAGTACATTGGATTATTGCTTCTCCAGTCTTGTGAGGATTTACTAAGGAGAATGTATTCTACCGCCATCCAGCTTAATACAAGATGCAAAGCCTTCACCTTTTTAATGGCTGAATAGTATTCCATGCTGTACATATACCACAGCTTATTAATCCATTCCTGGGTTGGTGGGCATCTAGACAAATTTCACATTTTGAAGATTGTAAATTGAGCTGCAAAAAATAGTCTAGTGCAAATGTATTTATAATAAAAGGATGTTTTTTTTCTTCTGGGTAGATGACTAGTAATGGGATTGCAGGATCAAATGGAATGTCTAATTTGAGTTCTTTGAGGATTATCCATACTTCCTTCCAAAAAGGTTGCATTAGTTTGCAGTCCCACCAGCAGCATAAGAGTGCTCCTTTCAGTCCACATCCACACCAGCATCTACAGCTTTAAGACTTTGTAATGTGGGCCATTCTCATTGAGGTAAGGTGATATCTCAGGGTAGTTTTAATTTGCATTCTTCTGATGATTAGGGATGGTGAGCATTTTTCATATGTTTGTTAGTCATTTGTCTGTCTTCTTTAGAGAAGGTTTTATTCATCTTGCCCAGTGATATATGGGATTGTTGAATCTTTTTTGTTGATTAATATGAGTTCTCTGTAGAATCTAGTTATAAAGCTTTTGTCTGATTCATAATATGCAAATATGTTTTCCCATTCTGAAGGTTTTTCATTTGCTTTGGTTGTTCTTTCCTTAGCTGTACATAATCTTTTCAGTTTAATTAAGTCCCATTTGTTTATTTTTGTTGTTGTTGCAATTGACATGGAAATTTTCTTCATAAAAATCTTTCCCCAGGTGGATAACTTCAAGTGTTTTCCCCACATTTTCTTTGAGAATTTTGATTGTTTCATGCCTAAGATTTATATCTTTTATCCATTCTGAATCAATTTTTGTAAGTCGGTCCAGTTTCAGTCTTTTATATGGAGTTGAACAGTTCTCTCAACACCATTTTTTGAATAGGAATTCATCCCCCAAGTGTATGTTCTTGATTGATTTATGAAAGATTACGTGGCTGTAAGATATTAGTTTCATTTCATAGTTTTCTATTCAGTTCCAGATGTCAATGTCTCTTTTGTTGTGCCAATATCATGCTGCTTGCATCACTATGGCCTTGTAATATAGACGAAAGTCTGGTAGTGCGATGCACCTGGTTTTGTTTTGATTACTAAGAATTGCCTTGGCTAGTTGAGATTTCTTCTGATTCAATACAAAAGGAAGAATGATTTTTTTTCCCAATTCTTGAAAGTATAATGATGGTATTTTGATGGGGACTGCATTGAATCTGTAGATTGCTTTGGGAAGTATGGACATTTTAACAATGTTGGTTCTTCCCAGCCATGAGCATGGTATGTTTTTCCTTTTGTTAATATCTTTTGCTATTTTTTTTCTTAGGGTTTTGTAATTTTCTTAATAGAGTTCCTTCACCTCTTTATTAGGTATATTCCTAGGTATTTCTTTTCTTTCTTTTTTTTTTTTTTTGATGCTACTGTGAAAGGTAATGTGTCCTTGATTTACTTCTCATCTTTGCTGTTATTGACATATACAAAGCCTACTGATTTGTGGACATTGATTTTATATTCTGAGACATTGCTATATTTTTTGATCACCTCCAGGAATCTTGTTGTTGAGTCTTTGAGATTCTCTAAGTATAAGATTATATCATTGGCAAAAAGCATGAGTGTGACCTCCTCTGCCCCCTATTTGGATGCACTCTATATCCTTTGCTTGCCTGATTGCATTGGCTAGAACTTCCAGCACTATATTGAATAGTAGTGGAAATACAGGACAACCTTTTCTGGTTCCAGTTCTACATGGAAAAGTTTTCAGTTTTATTCCATTCAATATAATATTAGCTGTGGGTTTATTGTAGATGGCTTCAATAAAATTAAGAAATATGCCATCTATGCCTATTTTCTTAAGTGTTCTAGTTAGAAAAGGATGCTGAATGCTTTTGAATTGAATGCTATTTGTGCATTTATTGCAATGACTATATGGTCTTTGTTTTTGCTTCTGTTGATATGGTGAATTATGTTTATGGATTTGTGCATGTTAAACCAGCCTTGCATCCCTGTGATGATATC
This sequence comes from Arctocebus calabarensis, assembly GCA_963573935.1. NCBI lineage: Eukaryota > Metazoa > Chordata > Mammalia > Primates > Lorisidae > Arctocebus > Arctocebus calabarensis. The sequence goes on from CAUYON010141326.1 coordinate 48,092, forward strand.
TACTTAATTGTGACGAATGATTATTTAATATGTAGCTGTAGTTATAATCTATTGGCTAGGATTTTATTAAAAATGTTTACATCTATATTCATTAGTGATATTGATCTGAAGTTCTCCTTTTTAGTTGGGACTTTTCCTGATTTGGGTATGAAGGTGATGTTTGCTTTGTAGAACGTTTTGGGAAAGATTCCTTCCTCCTCAATTTTTTGGAATAATTTCTGCAGTATGGGAATGAGTTCTTCTTTGAAGGTTTCATAGAATTCCAGTATGAAACCATCTGGACTAGGGCATTTTTTTGTGGGGATATTTTTTATTGTTTCTTGGATTTCAGTTCTCGAAAGACATCTGTGCAAGAGATTTATTTCTTCTTGGCTAAGTCTAGGGAGAGGATGTGATTTCAGGTATTGATCTATGTCCTCCACATTGTCCAATTTCTGGGCAGAGTTTCTTGTGGTTCTCTGAGACGACCTCTTGTATTCTTTGGCATTTGCTGCTATTTTCCCTTTATCATTTCTGATTGAGGTTATTAGAGATTTTACTTTTCTGTTTCTGGTTAATCCAGCTGATAGTTTATCAGATTTATTTATTTATTTGAAAAACCATCTTTTTGTTTCATTAATTTTTTATGATTCATTTTTTTTTTAATGATTCTTTTGTTTTCAATTTCATTAATGTCTGATTTAATTTTTGGTTATTTCTTTTGTTCTGCTGGGTTTGGTATTAGATTGTTCTTTTTCCATTTCCATAAGATGGTTCATGATTTTCTTGATGTACTCTCTATTTCTCAAATATAGGCATCTAATATAATAAATTTCCCTCTAAAGAATGCTTTTGCTGTATCCCACAGATTTTGGTAACTTTTGTCTTTGTTGTTATGTTTAAAAAATTTAACAATTTCCTCTTTTTCTCTTCCTGAACCCAACTATCATTCAACATAAAGTTGTTTAATTTCCAAGTCTTTGTGTATGGATGAACCTTTTTGTTGGAGTTGAGTTCCACCTTTAATGCCTTGTGGTCTGAGAAGATATCAGGTACAACTTCTATTCTTTTAATTTTGCTGAGGTATGATTTATGTCCTAGGATGTGCTATATTTTGGAGTACATACCATGGGCTGATGCAAAAAATGTATATTCTTTTGCTTTGGGATAGTGTTTTCTGTATATGTCTATTAATCCTATTTATTCTAGGGTCTCATTTAAGTCTTTTGTATCTTTGTTTAGTTTATGTTTAGGGGATCTGTCTAGTTTTGTCAAAGGAGTGTTAAAGTCCCTAGCTATTATGATGTTATGGGATATCAAATTTCTCAGACCCATCAAGGTCTGTTTCATAAATCTGACATCATTTAGGTTAGCTACATAAATATTTAAAATTAAATATTTCTTATTGTATTGTTCCTTTGAACATTATAATGTTCTTAACTTTATACTTGCTTTAAATCTGCTTGTATCTGAAAATAAGATTTCAGTTCCTCCTTTCTTCTGTTTTCCATTTGTTTTGTTTTTTTTTTTGCTTTTTTTTTTTTATTGTTGGGGATTCATTGAGGGTACAAGAAACCATGTTACACTGGTTGCATTTGTTAGGAAAAGACCCTCTTACAATCGTGTTTTGCCCCCAAAAGGTGTGGCACACACCAAGACTCCTTACTCCTTCCCTCTCTCTGCTCTTCCTTTCCCCACCCCTCCCTCATTCTTCCTCTCTCTGCTCTCCCCTTCCTTCACCCCCA
>CAUYON010141327.1:0-15659 GCA_963573935.1 Arctocebus calabarensis
TTTGAGATATCATCTAACCCCAGTAAGATTAGCCCACATAACAAAATCCCAAAACCAGAGATGTTGGCATGGATGTGGAGAAAGGGGAACACTTCTACACTGTTGGTGGGAATGCAAACTAGTACATTCCTTTTGGAAAGACATTTGGAGAATACTTAGGGATCTAAAAATAGATCTGCCATTTGATCCTATAATTCCTTTATTGGGTATATATCCTGAAGACCAAAAATCACATCATAATAAAGATATATGTTGTATCAGTTTTTATTTCCCAAGTTTTGTTTCTGATTGAGGTCATTAGAAAGTTCACATTTCTGTTTCTACTTAACCTGGCCAAAGACATATTGATTTCACTTATCTTTTTAAAGAACCAACATTTTGTTTCCCTTATCTTCTGAATGATTCTTGTTGTTTCGATTTTATTTAATTCTCCCTAATTTTGTGATTTTTTTTTTCTTCTGTTTGGTATAGGATTGGATTTCTCTTCCTTTTCCAGCTCTGTGAAATGATTCAATAGGTTTGCTGATTTGCACTCTTTTTCTTTTATGAACATGAACATTTAATGCAATAAATTTCTCTCTTAGGACTGCTTTTGCAGTATCCCACAGGTTTTGATAGCTTGTGGCTTCATTGTCATTTTGCTTGAGAAATCTAATGATTTTCTTTTTTATCTCTTCCTTGGCCCAGATGTCATTCAGCATAACATTGTTATTTTCTATGACTTCATGTGGCTTTGAAAATTTTTGGTGGATTAAAGTTCTACTTTTATTCCAGGATGATTCTAAAGGATGCCAGGTACAATTTCCTTTCTTTTAAATGTGTTGAGGTTTGATTTTTGTCCTAAGATACAATCAATTTTGGAGGATGGTCCATGGGCTGAAGAGAAAAAATGTACACTAATTTTATTAGGATAAAGTATTCTGTGTATGGCTGTTAGCTCATTTGTTTTAAGGTCATGTTTAAGTCCATTTCGTTTTCTTTAGTTTCTTACTGGAGAATCTATCCAGTTCTCTTAGAATGATGTGGAAATCACTGGCTATTATGGAGTTTCAGGGTATAATATTATTCAGATTAGTTAGGGTTCATTTTATATACTGGAAATATTTTATTTGGGTGCACAAATGTGTTCAGAGTTGAAATCTCTTCTTGTTATATTGTTCCCTTGACTAGTTTATGGTGCCTCTGTTTGCCTTTCCTTACTTTTGTTTGTATAAATCTAATTTTATTTGTAAATACAATTGAAATCTTTCCTTCCTTCTGATTTTCATTTGTCAGAAATATTGTTTTTCATCCTTTCACCCCGAATCTTGGTTTACCCTTAGAGGTTAGACATGTCTCCTGAATACAATGTACATTTGACTTGTTTTTTTTTTGTTGTTTGTTTGTTTGTTTTTTAATCAATCGCCAGCCTGTGCCTCTTCATTGGAAAATTTGAGCCCAACACATTTATTTTGAGAGAATGGATAAGTAAGGTAGAGTTCTGTTCATCTTGTTTTGTGAAGGTCTTTAGATTAATTTTATCTCTTGCAACATTGTGGAAGATAGGTATTGTCATTTAATTTCTGTGTGTGTTTACTTTGATGGTTGGTCAATTATGCTGGTCAGTGTGAAGAAAGGGAATGAGTACTTCCTACAGAGCTCATGTTGTTGTGTCAAATTTCTTCAATGTTTGCATGTCAGTGAAATATTTGATTTCTCCTTCAAAACGGAAACTTAGTTTTGCCAGATAAAGAATCCTGAGCTGAGAATTATTTTGTTAAAGAAAGTTAAAGACAGATTACAACCCTCTTGGCTTGAAAGGTTTTAGGTGAAAAGTCAACCATGACCTTGATGGTTTCCTCCACGTAGGCAAGAAATTGTTTATCCCTGGCCTATTGCACAATTTTCTCTTTTGTTTTCACTTTGAGCAGTTTAATTACCATGTGTCTAGAAGTTGCTTTTTTAGAATTGAGTTTAACTTGGGTTCTGAAATTGTCTAGTATCTAGATTTCTGGTCTCTTGCAATGCTTGGTAAATTCTCCATGATGATGTCTTGAAGTAGAGCTTCTGTGCCATTGGATCTTCTTTTTCAGGAATCCCTAGTATTTGAATTCTCAATATTTTGGAGTAGTCCCTTAACTCTCTCAGGGAAAGTTCTTTCTTTATTCTCTGTTTTTCAGCCTCTTTCAATGATTAGGTTAGTTCATAATTCTTGTCTTTGATTTCAGAGATTCTTCTACATGTTATAGTCTATTATTAAGACTATCATCTATGTTTTTAATATCTTTGAATGCCTCTTTCAATTACTTAAGCTCTACTATATCCTTTCCTAATTATATCCAGACCCTTGGTGACTTTGTCTTTAATTCCACTAACTTCTTGAGACAGTTTTGGGGCTTTTTAAAATATTTTTCCATTTTATTCTCAATTCCATTCATCTTATTTGCCATCCACATTCTAAATTTTATTTCTGTCATTTCAACAATTTATCTATGGATGGTATTTTCAACTGTGTCTCCCTTAAAATCTCTTAGAGGGGTTTACCTACTTTAATTTTTCATGTTTCCAGGGTTCTTCTGATCATTCCTCCCCATGTGAATTTTCTCTTTATTTATACACTTACTATATTTTTTTAAGTTGTAATGTTAGATTGTTCTTAAATAGTTATATAGAGATAATCTAATAGGAAACCCTTCATCACGACCCCATTGGCCTATTTGTCAACTAAAATTGGAGGAGTGAGCTCAAATATAGAGGCACCAAGATATGGATCTTGCCTCTTCTTCATTGCTAACCAAATGAGGTGGAGCTTATGCCTGAGGCCCTTTCCACATAGCTCACAAAACTCCCTCTTGGAGATGCACATGAGATTCTCTGATAGTTAGCTTTGTTTTCTCCTAGTTTGGTGGGGTAGTGCTTGGTGATAGGCCTTCAGATGAGACTCCTAGGTTGAGGTCATCACCCAGTAAACAATTAGCGTGTGCTGTTTCTGTCCTGTTATTAGCCCACTTTCCAACAAGTTTAAAAGAGGTGCAGAGGTACTCACGTGAGTGCCTGCTGTAAAGAAGTACTCACTTGAGTACCTGCTGTAACAAATTTCAACCACCGTGGTCCCCCCTGTCAGGGGCTAGAGGTGGAGGATCTGCAGACCACCCAAATAGATCCCACCCCCAGGCTACCAACACCTCTTTCTCAAATAAATTTTAAAAAATCACTTTTTACCCCTGGAGTCATGGCCGAGAACTAGATAAAATGTGGTCATCACCTGTGGCTTTAGGAAGGGAACCACTGCCTCCAGTCTGTTTCCAGGATCTCCCTAGGGTGGAGTTGCTTAAGGAGAGGTCTCTTTATTTCCATGTTGGCAGTAAGGGAGCCAAGGACATCAGACACAATCACTGGGCTGAGTTGCTTCATAGAGCAGAGGAAATATCTCCACTAGCTAGAGGAAGACCAGTAGGAACCGTGTCATGACAAAGTCAGTACACTGATGACAGAATTTATCTCAGTGGGAGGTGGGGTGCATTTGGCTCCTCAGACCACTCAATGTTGATGACCCCCCCAGAGGTCCCACCTGACATGCTAGGGAGGATCTTGTCAGCTATGGTGACAGAGAAATGGCCTTTGAAATCCTCACTTATGTGTTCAAAAAGGCTTTCACCTTTCTGTTCCCTGTGGATGGGGACAGACGCTCAAGGCTGTATGGGCTAGGCTAGTACTTTGCCTGGCCCAGGAGCTGGAAAGATGGCCTCTGCAGGGTGCAATCTGTTGGTTAATTGGAGAGAAAAGGGCTCTGGATTCAAGGTGGCAGAAAGAAAACTTATTAACTTTTGTGTCAGTCATGATGGGGACCCAGGGGTAAAAATTCCCAGGTGCAGGAGAATTGTAATTTGTAACTTTCCCCTGACGGGTGAGATGACAAGTATTCTGCTTCCTATTCATGGAAAGTCTTCAGCAAGCCCCCTGATTGGGAGTTCTCCCCTCACCTTTGGCACCATGCACACTGAGTCTAGACATTTTGCACCTGACCTCTGCTCTCTTCCCTCCTCCTGCTAGTCCTCACAGTCTCTCTCAGTGGGGATGTTGGGAACATTGAATTCTTCTTCTTGTGCTCAAATCCCCCCTTTTTTCTATTTTTATTTTATTTAAAATACAAGGAATTAGGTTGCACATATTGCTTCTGTTAGGTAAAATCCTTCTTATAATTGTGTCCTTACCCCAAGAGGTGTGCCATACACCTTAAAATCTCCATCCTCTTTCATGTTCCCTTCTCCCCACTCCCTCATTTCCTTACCCCTCCCCTTAAATTGATTTGAGTTTTTCACTATTGAGGGTATGTATTAGATCATCTATTGGCTTCATATTAGAATCAAGCACATTGCATTCTTGCTTCTCTATTCTTTTGATACTTTACTAAGAAGAATGTGTTCCAACTCAATCCAGTTAATACAAAAGGTATAAAATCTCCACCTGTTTAACAGCTGAATAGTATCCCATGATATACAAATACTTAATCCGTTCCTGACTTGGTGGGCATTTAGGCTGTTTCAACATTTTGGCAATTGTAAATTGAGCTGTGACAAACAGTCTAGTGGAAATGTCCTTACGATAAAAGGATTTTCTTTTTCATCTGGGTAGATGGCTAGTAATGGGACTGCAGATTCAAATGGGAGGTGTTATTTGAGTTCTTTGAGTATCCTCTATACTTCCAAAAAGGTTGTAATAGTTTGAAGTCTCACCAGCAGCATAAAAGTGTTCCCGTCTCTCCACATCCACACCACCATCTGAAGCTTTGTGATGTGGGCTATACACACTGGGGTTAGGTGATATCTCAGGGCGGTTTTGATTTTTGCATCCCTGATAACCAGGGACACAAAAAATTTTCAGGAAAGCAAAATGTAGGGCCAAAAGACAGACAAAAAGAAAAGACTCATGAGAAAGAAATAGAAGAAAAATCCTGGCAACACACAAAAAAACAGAACATAGCGCACCCTGCCAAGTGCAAGTAGAATGGGGACTGAAAACCCCATTCTTGGCAAGGTAAAACACCCAAGAAAAAGAGGAAAAATAAGCAGAGTGAGGTGGAACAACGGAAATTCAGCTAGTTTACCTTTAAACAAGCCACTGCTAAATTTCTTATCTGAACAAGTTCTGTACTTCTCCTGGAAATCTGGCCTATAGGGGAATATAGCTTACAACATCCCTGCTGGGTCTGTGAACACTCTAAAGAAAATAATGGCCACAGGGGATGCTGGTGCAAGGCGTGGAAAGATACATTAACTAGGCAGTTTTCTACCCAGTAAACAATCAAAGCAAATACCCATTGTGAAGAGTTGTATTGGCTTGGGCAGAGATCAAGGGAATAGCTCAAGCCCTGAAATATGGGTAGGAGGGCTTATATCCCTTATCACAGAGGAAGACCCTTTGTGGTGGCGATTAGGGGAAAATTTCTCTCTCCCACTGATTCTTCATAGGAGATTAACACCAATGGCATTTTACTCGCAGTGAACTAAAGGGATTAACACCCCCTTAAGAATCTGTGTGTGTGACTGCATACAGGAGGCTGCCCCCACATAAGGCTCCGGTTTCATATTTCTAAAGACTGTTTAGACCCTTAAAGTCAATGATTATAGAAACAATAGGAGCTGATATTCTCACTCAGAAAAACTGCTCTCATCTTTGTTCCCTTCCTCAGTTTACCCACTGGGCTAAGGAGCAAATAGCCTTCCATAAATGTTAAGTGGAACTGACACCTGTGGCTACTGTCAGAACTCCACATACGAGTAGTGGTCCCCTGGATTCCCACTTTTGAAAATTCTATTCTGTGTGTCTTGTCTCTTTCTCATCATTTCTAACTTAATATTTCTTCAGATGATTGCCACCAGGTCCACAGGTCTTAATGGACCCTGCTCCCAGGGTGGGATCTTGGCAGCAAAGGATTATGAGGTAGCTATTGCAGAGGATTCCACTTATAAAGACATTTTTAAAATAACAGAAATGGAATTTAAAATACAGATGGTAAAAACAATGAAGAAAATTGCTGAGAAAGTGGAAAATGACAAAAAGGAAATACAAAAACAGAATGAAATAAGTGATAATTGGTATGAAAAATATAAAAAAGGATATAGCAGAGCTTAAGGAATTGAAGCAGTCAATCAGAGAACTTAAAGATACAGAAGAAATAATCAATAACAGATTAGACCATGCAGAAGAAAGAATCTCAGGTAGGGGATAAAGTTCTTGAGCTAACACAGGCAATTAAAGAGACAAAAAGTAAAGAGAAAGGAAGCAGAACATTCACTTAGAGAATGATGGGACTTCATGAAGCATTCATACATAACAATTATAGGTATCCCAGAAAGGGTAGAAGAATGCTCCCAGAGGAATGGAAACCCTACTAAAGAATGTAATAATTGAAAATTTCTTAAGTATCCCAAAGATTCCAACACATTCCTTTTAGAGGGTATCAAAAATCAGATCATCTTAACTCAAATGGAACTTCTCCAAGACCATGGTTCGGAACCTGGTCAAAGTCAATACAAAAGAGAAAGTTCTGCAATCAGCCAGGAATAAGTGCCAATTGACCTATAGGGGCAAATCCGTCAGGGTGACAACTAACTTCTCAAATGACACTTTTCAAACCAGAAGAGTATAGTCCTCTATCTTTAACCTACTCAAACAAAACAATTTTCATCCCAGAATTCTATATCCTACTAAACTAAGGTTTAAAATTGATGGACAAATAAAATCTTTTACTGATATGCAAACGTTAAAGAAGTTTACCACAGGACTAGCTCTACAGGAAATACTTCAACCTGTTCTACACACTGACCGTCACGATGGAACACAAACAAACTGAACACCCATTCACTAAAAGAGAAAGCCTGACTTCCGCAATGATACAAAAGATAAAACTAGTAATGGACTTTTACTCAATAAGATTAATAGAACTCTACCACAATTTTTAATTCTCTAAATAAATACTATCCTTTACCACCATAATATTGAGGACTTTAAAATTACAGAGGTGGACAGTCCCCCATTACAACTTCTCCAAGTTTGCTTCAGTCTAATTTTTCTCCTGTGAGATGGGAGCTTCTGGCCAAAGCTGCATCTAGTCAGTCATTTTGACCCTGAATATTCTCATTGCCAGAGGATAAAAGAAATATTGAAAGCAAACCAATTTGTTAAAATTTGGGATCTCAAGGGTACAAAGATAGTTATGATGATCATTCCAGAATAAAAAGTTTCCAAAATTTTATTTATGGGTATACTAGACCTTGTTATTTGTTCATAGCTTCCCCAGGGGAGTACTTTGAAGATGACCATAGTGACATTCAGCAACATGGTATGTAGTACTACAACATGGTATGGTGTACTTCTTCTACGTGATTTTATGAGTTTAATTGTCAGACCTTGTATATATTAAAAATGCATACAGTATATATTATATAGCATTATATATGTATATAGTTTCCTCAATTCTCCACATTTACATTCCTTCATATTCAAGGATAAAAATATACTGACAGATATGGTGAAAGTGATTAAAGTCTGTAAGTATAATCCCAACTCTGTAGCAATGAGAAAACCTAGTGTCCATACTATAGTATTAAAATGTTATTTCTTACAAAGAGTATCTTATAAAATGGCTAATTCCAGATAAAGGTAGAAATATGCATACATATAAGTTAAAACTGGAAGTTCTTTTAATATCAGATACCTTTTACTGGAAGGTAAAACTGGAAGTTCTTTTAATATCATGCTCCCAAATGATACTGGGATCACTTAAAAAGAACTTAAGCACTAACTTGGTGAGCATCTCATTGGCCAAAGTGAGTACAGTGGAGACTTTGGTTATAATGATTATGAAGGATTGAACCCCATCAGATTTATGTAACCTGTGAATTATACTTACATAAAAATAGAATAAGTCACATTAATGGATGATAGGGAAAAAAACTCATTCACTTGAAAACTGTTAAAAGGAAAGATTGAAGCATTTTTCTTGCCTTCTTTTTTGTACTGGACACTGGATCACTAAATAGCAAATGAGGAAAAATATCTTTATATAAAAGGATTCAGAAAAATTGAATAAGAAATGGTATTATTAGAGTATTTCCTGTGTTCAAGCCCCTGTGAATTGATATACACATTAAGTTATCCATACCTGTATGGCATTCCAGAATATATTATCATAAAATATGAAAGATTGTTGTGCTGACAGCATTTTTAAAAAGGTGATACAGGAAATCTCTCTGCCCTCCTCAAGCTTGCCTAAAAGCAAGACAGTGACTTACAGAAATAAAAAATATCTTACCCACATCTTAATAGCAATAATAGCAAAGAATTACTACAGAAGACAACTTTAGACCATTACATAGAGATGTTTGCAGAGAAATCTGAATTACTAAGCTGTAGTAACTAGATTTATCTGCCAGTTTACTTTTTCCTTCCCACAAGTTTCCTCCTCAAGAGACTTGAAGTTATTACCTTTGTCTTGCCATTTCTCTAAAAAGATATTGCTTTTGGTAGAGCCCATATACACCAAACCCACAACCCATATCATATTAAGTGGGGTAAAACTGAAAACATTTCCACTTAGAACTGGAGCTAGACAAGGATGTCCACTATTACCACTTACTATCCAGGATAGTGTTAGAAGTGGTATCCAATGCAATCATCCAAGTTAAGGATACAAAGGACATTCAAATGGGGATAGAGGAGGTCAAACTATTGCTGATGATATGATATTTAGAAAATCCTCAAAACTCAATTATAAGACTCCTGGAAGTGATCAACAAATACAGTAACATCTCAGAATATAAAATCAATGTTCAAAAATCAGTACTGCTTATATACACCAACAATAGACAAACTGAGAATCCAGGCAAAGGTACAATACCCTTCATATTAGCATTTAAAAAGTGAAATAATTTGGAATATTTTTAACAAAGAATGTAAGGGGTCTCTGCAGAGAGAACTTTGAAACACTGGGAAAAGAAAGAGCAGATAATGTTAACAAATACAAGGATATACCATGTTCATGACTGGGAAGAATTAACATTTTTACAATCTAAACTCTCCAAAGCAATCTATATATTTATTAATTTAATGCATTTCCCATCAAAATGCCATTGTCATATTTTAAATATCTTTAAAAAATGGTTCTATATTTGTATAGAACTAGAAAAACATAGACAATGCAATTCTCCTAAATAAGAACAAATCTGGAGGCATCATTTTACCAGACTTCAGGTTATAATAAAACTCTAAAGTAATCAAAACAATCTGGTATAACCACAAAAATAGAGTTATAGATCTATGGAATAGACAGATAATCTAGAGATGAAAACAGCTGTACATTGCCATCTAATCTTTGACAGAACAAACAAAAGCATATGCTGGATCAAAGAACCCCTATTTTATAGATGATGCTGGGAGAACTGGTTTGCCACATGTAAAAATACACCTGTATTTCTTGCAACTTACAAAAATTAATTATGATGGATAAAATATTTAAGTCTATGACTTGAAACTACACAAGTTCTAGAAGTAAGTGTGGGAAAAACTCTGAATCTTATTGGTCTAAGAAAAGAATTTGTTAATAAGACTCATTGGCAATCATGACAACAACAAAAATAAATAAAATTTTCTGCACAGATAAGTACAGAATCAACAAAGCAAAGAAAGAACCTTTAGAATGGGAGTAAATATTTGCATAGTACATAACTGGTAGAGGGCTAATAACAAGAATCTGTAAAGAAATCATGGAGAGCAAACAACCACATTATAAACTGGGCAAGACACATGACTAGAATCTTTTCTCATGAGGACAAATGATCAACAAACATTTCAAAAGAATGCTCATTGTCTCTAATTATCTGGGAAATGCAAATCAAAGCCACTTTAAAATATCTATCACCCAACTCCAATGAGAATAATTCACATAACAAAGTCCAAAAGCAACAAATGCTGTCATGGGTATGGCGATAAGGGAACACTCATGCATTGTTGGTGGGGCTATAAACTAGTATAGCCTTTATGGAAAGAAGTATAGAGAGTCCTCAAAGAATGAAAAGTAGACCTCTCCTTTCATTTTGTAATCCCATTACTAGGCATCTATACCCCCTAAAATGCCATTTTGCCATAAGGAAATGCACTTGGATGTTTATAGCATCAAAATTTATAATACCAAAGATATGAAAAAAAAAAAAAACCCAAGTGACTTTCAGCCCATGAGTTGATTAATAAACTGTGGTTTATGTATATCATGGAATGCTATTCAGCTATAAAAATGATGGAGATTTTGCATCTTTTGAAACAACACAGAAAGATTTGGAGAACATTCTCCTAAATATTACAACAATGAAAAAACAAATATCACACTTACTCTATACTATGTTGATGCTAGTATATTAACAATCATGTGCTCATGTGAGAGAAAAACTCAAACTCAAGAAGGCAGGATTCAGTAAATCCCCACATACAACAAGTACAATACATGGGCATATGGCACACTTTCTGGGTGAAGGACACAACTACTTACAGATGCAAATCATGTAATTAATTGTATGCACACACAAATTAATCTGAAATAAAATAAGAAAAAGTAAAAAAGTTTTGCTCTTTATCGAAGATGCTATATAATCTCAAATTCAAACCCAAATCTTGGAAAATTATTTATTTCATGGGTATCTCCCAAGTGTATATAAAATATACATGTTAATAAACTTATTTTTCTCCACTTAACATTTTGTTACAATGATCCATTACTTCTAAGAATATATGAAATTTGAAGAAAAAATTATTTTCCTTCATTTCAGCTGCCAACCATAACAATCGGATATTTTGTACCTTCTGTACTGTTGCCATATACTACCTATTCACTTGCCAAAGGAATCAAAGCTAAGCCTGATCCAGTCTCTAGATTCAACTATTAATTTGCAATAAATTCAAATGACAGAATAATATGATGAACTTCATCCTGAGTGTTAAACAGCAAAGTGTAGATTGTTGAATACATACCTTCAAGTCAAGTGGCCTGAATTCTTCAATGAAAAAATGTATAGAAACGAAAATGTTAGAAGCCTATAGAGTAAATGAGTATTTTTAAAACAATTTTCTCATCTTTCTTCCTCAGTCTGATTCCGTTCATTTATTAGTGATGTGAACTATTTTCCACAAATTATCCAAGCCATTATAATGGTGAATATTATAACTAAATGTGTCACATATTAAAAGCTATCTTTCCTTTCATTTTAATCATCAGAATTTATACTAAACTATTTCATTGACTTAGTGTTTCTTTTCTAACTGGTATTTCAGATTATATTAGGGCACACTCACTCTCAAATATAATGCTTTTCATAAGACCCTGATGTTCTCTGCCTTTGGGTGCCATCACTATCTAGTTGTCTTTCCCTGACGGAGAACTTGGGAGAAGTCAAGGCACATAGCCTGATCCAGCCAATTGGGACTCTGAGAGCCTGAGGTTGTCCAGAGAATTTGAGAACAATATCAAAGGTAAAACTCATAACGAATATATTATATCTATGGTTACAATGGTCTACCCCTAAATTGGTATGCTTAAAGCTTATACCTAATGTGATAATATTAGAGATGAGATCATTTGAGAGTGATCATGTCATGAGGCCCTCATTAATGAGATTAGTGCTTTAAGAAATAGGCTTGAGGGAGCTTGTTTTCCCCCCTTCTACATGTGCAGACCCATTGAAGGTGCCATCTATGAGGAAGTGGGGGCTCACAAGATATCAAATGTCGTGGTGCCTTGATCATGGATTTCTTAGCTTCCAGAATAATTACCAGTAGGATTCTGTTTGTTATACATTACACAAATTCTCAAATTAAGGCATTTTGTCACAGTAGCCCAAATAGACTAGGATGACTATACAGGATCATTATCCAAATAAGATTTAGTACTTTCATGAAATAACTTTATAACTTCACTTGTGTTAGGTCAGAATTTTAATAATTTTTATCAAAGGTTGTTGTAAAATCAATGGAGAAAGAAATAGATTTAGTACAATCTTTAAAATAAAAGATAAAAATAAAAATATGACCAAGAAAACATGAGTTTTGACAAGAAAAATACTAGGTTTGTTTTCCTAAATGGAATTATCATCCCAATTTATCCCTGCATTGTTTGAGAGGTAGTACACAAAGGCATTATTTTTTTTTATTATTTTTAAAATGTAAAGTAAAAACAGAGAGACTTTCAATAGCTATATCTGTGTCTACAACAGAAAGAAAATAACAACTTTTCTGAAATTGTTTTCAAATAGATGCAAGATAAAAATAAACTGAGAGAATATCTAATGCATTTTCTTATATAGTTCTAAATATATCCACTTGTGAGAGGAAGATAAAAATTTTATTGTCTCGGGATATCTTGGGAGCCTTTACGACAAAAGGAGAGCTGTCCACTTATACATGCCAGTGTACGTGGTTCTGAATCACACTGCTGAAAAGTCTTGTATAAGCTAAAACAAGTAAGATTGAGTGAATAATGGGATTTACTTTTTAATTATCTCATAACATTCTTTTAAAAATGTTTCATTTTTTAAAATACAATTTGTTAAATAATTTTTCCTATTTATTCAGAAGTATGAATTAAAATGAGCTGCATAAATTAAGAATTCTAGAGAATTTCAAAATGGTGAAAACAAAAAGAGCTTTAATTCAAGGTTAGATAAACTGAATCCTGTTTCCTGTGTGCCTTGAGGAAGTTACATAACCCATTTCTTTTCTCTGTTTCTTCTTCTTTTTTTTTTTAATTAAATCATAGCTGTGTACATTAGTGCAATCAAGGGGTACAATGTGCTGATTTCATATACAATCTGAAATGTTTTCATCAAACTGTTTAACATAGCCTTCAGGGCATTTTCTTAGTTATTATATGAAGACATTTCTATTCTGAGTTTAGTAAGTTTTGCCTGTACCCTTCTAAGATGCACCATAGGTGTGGCCCCACCAATTACCCTCCCTCCACCCCAAACTCCCCCTTCCCCTCACCTCCCTTACCCATTTCCCCATATTCTTGTGCTATAATTGGGTTATAGCCTTCATATGAAACCTGTAAATTAGCTTCATAGTAGGGCTGAGTACATTGGATACTTTTTCTTCCATTCTTGAGATACTTTGCTAAGAAGAATATGTTCCAGCTCCATCCATGTAAACATGAAAGAGGTAAAGTCTCCATCTCTCTTTAAGGCTGCATAGTATTCCATGGTATACATGTACCACAACTTATTAATCCATTCGTGGGTCGAGATATCTCATCATATTCATAGGTCCAGCCAATAATCAAGGGGGAGAGAATTACATATATTCATGGGCAATCTTAGAATGCTGACGAACACACCAGATATAATCACCATCCTTTTATGTGATTCTTTCTGCATAGAAGTTTCTTAATATAGTTGGTATTAAATTAAATTTTGCATATTTGCCCTTTGTGTGAACTTTTTATTATGGAAAGTTGGAGATATGCACAATAATAGAAAGACTAAACTCCCAGCAATCTTAACACCCAGCTTCCACAATGATCCCCAGTGTATAGTGCATAATATTTTGACAATCTTTCATGATCATTATACATAGCAATTTTCCCAGTCTATTGAAACTTCTTCAGAGTATCATTCATTCATCTGCTCATGAAATTATTTATTGAGTGCCAGCTATCTACTAGGGAAGAGTAGTGAATAAGATAGATGAAGACTTACCTTCAAACATCTTATTGTCAAAAGACATCTTGCCAGTAAAAAGGCAATTTTAATTTAGTATAATGTGGCTTGGCACCTGTAGCAGAGTGATTATGGCATCAGCCATATACACTGAGGCTGGTGGGTTTGAACCCAGCAGGGGCCAGCTAAACAACAATGAAAACTGCAATAAAAAATAGCTGGGCATTTTGGTAGGTGCCATAGTCCCAGCTACATGGGAGGCTAAGGCAAGAGAATTGCTTAAGCCCAAGAGTTTGAGGTTGCTATGAGATGTGATGCCACAATGCTCTACCAAGGGTGATGTAGTAAGCCTTTGTCTCAAAAAAAAATATATATATATATATAGTGTAATACACATATATAGTACAATGTGTGTGACTTGGGATGTCAACTGAGAGAACTCGGGAAGGAATAAATACCACAGCCAGTTTTGGGGAGTCATGGAAGTTTCCCTAAGGAGGTGACTCCTAAACTGAGGTCCTTCAAAGCTTTCTAGCATCTTTTTTCTCATGTCCCCAGGTGACCTGCCATTTTTGTTCCCCTTACTTTTATTACTGTTTACATACCCTTTCTTCACTTCCTCTTTTACTAGCTTCACTTCCATGAAAGTTCAACATATGTTTATTGTAGAACTGAGAGAAAATTAAGATAAAAATTATGGAAAATAGCACAAAAATGATAAGGAGATCATAAAATTAATAGAAATTATTTTGACATTAAGGAGAATATTATAGGAAAATTAACATTTTGTCAAAAGCAGTAATTCATTAAGAGAGGATGAATTTTCAGTACAAGCAATCTGTTGACTTTCAGCTCACTTGATAATGTAATTAATGAAGAACAGATAATATGAACTCATTGAAAACACAATTAAGTTTCTTGCTGACATGAAGTTTTGACAGTGACTGATGGTATTGGAGATATCATAACATGACTTAAGATTTATGTTGCCCTGTATTGTATAGCTCATGTATGAAGAAACTTCGCCTGAGGCTTTCCTAAATTTGACAATCCTGAACATTTACTTCATGCTAACAACAAGATGTGAAACAATAAAACTAAGTTTTCTAAACTATCAGAAATAAAAATTTTTGCTTGTGCCAGGCACAGTGTCTCACATCTATAATCTCAGCACTGTGAGAGGCTGAGGAAGGAGAATTGCTTGAGTTCAGGAGTTTGAGACTTGCCTGAGAGTGAGACCCCGACTCCTCCAAAAAAATGCAAAACCCAGCTGGGCGCCATGGCAAGCACCTGCAGTGGAATTTCCACAGCCTGAGTCTGAGGTTGTAGAGAGCTATGACGCCATTGCACTCTATTCAGGACATAGGGTGAGACTCTGTCTTAATTTAAAAAAAAAATAATAAAAAAATAAAAATAATTCTTGCTTGTGTATGTTAGAGGAAACATGGAATTATCCATTTTCTCTCAAGACAGTGATATTACAACTTTATTGCCATATATAAGAGGTACAGAATATGCAGCAAAAGTGAGCTAAAGTTGATTAAATAAAAGTATTGTGCTATTTTTCTGGATTTTCCATGGTATTTGCAGTATTTTGTCAGGTTTTTGAAAATTTTATGTTATTGTTTATTTTTCATTCTAAGGGAATATTCACTTCTGTGTCTAACTTCATGTTGTACTTTTGTATTTTGTTCTTAGAGAGAGTGCCTGGGTTCTGGTGGCCACTGATGCAGATTACTGCTACAGCTTCTCCCTGCTCACCACCACTCTTCATAGCCTGTTCCTGGCACAGCAGAGGTCTGATTTTATTTATTTATTTATTTATTTTTGAGACAGAGCCTCAAGCTGTCACCCTGGACAGAGTGCTATGGCATCATAGCTCACAGCAACCTCCAATTCCTGGGCTCAAGCGAGTCTCCTGCCTCCACCTCCCAAGTAGCTGGGACTACAGACGCCCACCACAACGCCTGGCTATTT
>CAUYON010141333.1:0-19227 GCA_963573935.1 Arctocebus calabarensis
GAAGTCACTGGAAATCATAAGTATTCTTATTTTGTAGTTATTTGTCTTATCCTTGCTTGCTTTTAAATTTTAGTTCTCCATATAGTGATCAAGAAAATGCCATGAAGGCTATCTGTAACAGTATGATGAAAACATTTCTGAATGTATATGAATCATGCCCTATGATTGCACCAATGTACAGATTATGATTCAATAAAATTATAAAAAAAAAAATTTTAGTTCTCCACTGGTTTTTTTATTTTGCTGTTTTGTTTTACTGTTAATTGACAACTACATTAGCTTTTGGATCTGCAGACTGATATTTTTTATCAGCTTTATGAAAGTTTCAGCCGTCATCTCTATAAATTTACCTTCCATCATGTTTCTTTTCTTCCATCTGAGTAAATGATAACCTGTTCATAGTCTCTATTTTGTGTTTTTGAACCTTTTATCAATTTTTCTCTCTGACTCTCATTTTCATTCTGTGCTATTTATTTTGACCTACCTTTTAGTAACAAACCCCTGTCATGTATGTCTATTCATGCTCTGGTTTCACGAAGTTTCAGTATCTCTAGTTCTGTTTTCTCCTATAGTACACGTATAGCAAACTTATTAACCAGGAACAATTGTTCTCTTTAGGAACAGACTATTGTCCCTTATGCTATTTTGTTCCATTATGTCCAAAATTTTGCTTCCATATTCTTATCTTACATTATTACCAAATGCTGGATCTGGTGGTGGAAACCATTCCTCTTCTTGAACTTTATGTGCTTTATCTTCTGTTATTTCAATAGCACATGAACAATATGAAAAGGAAAATAAAGTGTTCTTCCCACAATCCTGAAACACACTGTGTTAGTGAGGTTTAATCAGACAAACAGAAAATATGAGATCAATAAATAAAGGGATAGATGCAGAGATATATATGGAGATGTAGAGCTAGATACAGGAATAGATAAAGTCCTGTATCACTTAACTATAGGCACTATAGGCATACTTTCTGAGAAACACGATGGTAGGCAACTTCAACATTGCACAGACGTTATGGGGCGTACTCATACAGACCTGGATGAAATACCCCACTAAGCGTCCAAGCTATATGATAAAGGTTATACTCCTAAGATACAAACTGTACAGCATACACGTAATACTATAGCTAATTTTAAGCAATGCCAAGTTTTTGTGCCTCCAAATATAGAAAAGTTACAGTAAAAATATGGTAGAAAGATTATGAAATGGTAAGTGTGTATGGAGTACTTTCCATGAACGGAGCCTGGAAATTGCTCTGGTTGAGTCAGAGTGAGCGCTGAGTGAATATGAAGGCCTAGGACATTGCTTTATACTGCTGTACATTTTATAAACACTGTACACATAGGCTACACTAAATTTATTTTAACAATTATTTCCTTAATCATAAATTAACCTTAGCTTACTATTAATATTTTGCTTTCTACACTTTTAATTTTTAAACTTTTACTCTTTTGTAATAATGATTAGCTTACAACAGAAATACATTGTAAAGCTTTACAAAAATATTAATTTCAACTTTTAAATTTTTTATACCTTTTTTTGTGAAAAACATATCCATACACATCAGCCTGATCCTACACAAGGTCAGGGTCATCACTATCTTTGTCCCCCAACCACATTGCATTCCACTAGAAGGTCTTCAGGGAAAGTATCATACATGCAACTGTCATCTCCTGTAATAAAAAAGACCTCTTCTAGAACATCTCCTGAAGCATCTGCCTGGGACTGTTTGCAGGTAACTCGTTTTTTATTTAAGTAGAAGGAGTACACTCTAAGATAATAAGAAGTATAGTACATGTATAGCAAACATATTAACCAATAGTGGATGTTTCTGTCATTAGAAAGCTTTATGTGTAGCATATAATTGTTTGTGTTGTCATTTTAGATAACTGATAGCATATAGGGTTGTTTATACCACATTACCACAAATATGTGGGTAATGCATTGTGCTCCAATGTTAGGATGGCTAGGGCATCACGTGGCACAAGGGATTTTTCATCTTCATTATAATCTTGTGGGACCATTGTTGTACATACTGTCTGTTGTTGACCGAAATGTCATTATGTAGTACATGACTATTAAGATATATTATATTGAAAATAATATTAAGATATATTATAATGAATTTGTTATGGAAGCTAATAAAATATTCAAAGATATGAAGCTAGCAAGCCAGAGATATAGGTGAGCTGATGTTGCAAATCTAGTTTGAAGGCTGGTAGTCTAAGCACACAAGAAGAGCCAATGTTTCATTTCAAGTTCAGAGGCAGGAAAAAGTTCAGTCTCACAGTGCAAAATCACTCAGGCAGGAGGAATTCTCTTTTATGCAGAGGAAGATTGCAATTTTCTTTCCTTAGACTACCAATTTAAATGTTGATCTCATCCATAAATACCCCACGGAAAGACCTGTAATAATATTTCATCAAATAGTTGGACACCTCTAGCCTAAGCAAGTTGCACATAAAATTATCAAAGAAAATTATCCTTTACCAAGTTAGCATTTATATGCATTCATTTAATCCATGTTTAACCCTTAAGTGTAAACAATCTAAGATTGGCTGGACATGGTGGCTCATGCTTGTAATCCTAGCACACTGGGAGGCCTATGCAGGTGAATTGCTTGAACTCAG
This sequence comes from Arctocebus calabarensis, assembly GCA_963573935.1. NCBI lineage: Eukaryota > Metazoa > Chordata > Mammalia > Primates > Lorisidae > Arctocebus > Arctocebus calabarensis. The sequence goes on from CAUYON010141333.1 coordinate 2,640, forward strand.
GAGTTTAAGACCAGCCTGCACAAGAGCAAGACTCTGCCTCTACTAAAAATAGAAAAAAAAATAGCCAGGAATGGTGGCACATTCCTGTAGTACCAGGTACTTGGGAGGATGAGACAAGATGATTGCTCAAACTCAGGAGTTTGAGATTGCTGTGAGCTATGGCACCATAGCACTCTTCCCAGGTAACACAGTGAGACTCTGTCTCATAAAAAAAAAAAAAAAGAAAGAAAGAAAAGAAAGAAAGAAAAAGGAAATCTAAGATTATAATTCTTCCAAAATGATACAACATAATGACAACAAATTAAAACATGCCATTCCCTTTTCTAGTAAAGTAGGTAAATTCTACTGAAGGCTTACTCTTTCCCTGATATACTGTATGTTAAAAACAAGCAAATACATAACCTTCTGTTGCATGATAAGTAATTAAGAGCAGAAAGAAAAACCAAAACAGTTTGACTACATTTACACCCACTCAGAGAAACATTCATAACAAAATAAGGAGGACATACTCCTGCAAATTACACTTCTTATTTCTAGAACTGGTCACATAATCAAAGATTATATTTGTAGCTAACTTCTTCTTCTACTAATATTTTATCCACTTAGCCTTCAGCAAATACTCGAGCTGTTTGTTCATGGTTCGTTACCTGATGGGTGAACCAAACCTTCATTCTTAATCAATAGACCTGGCTGGATCGAGGTATTGAATTTTAGTCTTTTATTGACCTTAGTCATAGGGCATGGCCAAAAAGCTGCTGTGTCTTTCAGACATACTCTTCCTCACCTATGTTTTGGAGTAGTTTTAAATTTTCTACTTGATGATGAGGATCAGTCATACTACCCAGCAATGTACTTCTACCTTGATTCAGAGGCATGAGGATCTGGGTGGCAGTTTTAACTTCTAGTTCGATGGAATTGTTGTTGAGTCTTTGGTGAAAACAGTGTTCCCTTGAAACTAAGACCTCTAAGCTAGCAAGCATAAGGACATATTCCAGAAAGCAAACATTTTGCTACAAGTCACCCCTTGATTGTTGAGCCTGAGGATCTTGGCCATGGAAGAAGCATCACTGTATATTAGATGCTATTTAGTGTATACATGGCCTTTTGGAAAATTATGTCTCAGTCCTGAAAACTATTCCCACCTAGTTGGCACTGGTGGGAATAGTTTGGAAAGGTCATTCCACTCTTTTACCAAGCCAGTAGTTTCAGAAATGTGGTAAGATCAGTGAATTCTATGAAACTGGGCCCATTGTCACATTTCTTCTGTTGTAATATGAATTTCTTATATAATAAGCAACGTTGTTTAGAATGCCACGATGGTGATTAAGAAATTCTGTGATTCTACAGATGGCAATTTTGGCAGAAGCATTGTGTGCAGGGGTGATATCAATATCCAAAGTTAGTATCTATTCCATTAAGAAAAAAAATAGAAACAGTCCATTGCAATCAATCTGCTCCCTTGCTGCCTGATCACTCCTAGCTATGGTCTCATATCAGAGATCCAGTGTTGGTCCTGTTTCTAGAAAACTGGTCATTTAGGATGAATTTTAGCCATTAATTTTAGCTATTAATAAGAGTTTCTGTTTTTGAACCTATGCATTATCTTCAACCTGCAACCATAACGACTTTACTTGTATCCCCATTGAGCTATGATAGGAGCTACTGCAGAAAGAGGCTGTCCAGTTTCCAAATGATGAGTCATCTTACCTACTTGATAATAAACTTCTGTCCTGCTGATGTCATACTTTTACAATCATTCACATGGGAAACAAATTCCTTTTTTTACTTGCGCATTCGTAGGAGGATTCCCAGATATCCTTGTCACTATTTGCTTTCCAATTCTTGAACAATCAAAACATTTGCCACACTCCATGCACTGATTGATTCATTCTTTGTCTCTGCCCATTTTTGCACTGTAATCGTGATGTTGCCCACATCTGGATGGTGCATGTGTCATGCAGAACAGTCTGAAAGCCCGGCCTTATTAATCTACTGCTCTGTCAATGGATAATAGGGTGGTCTACATGAGTCCCCAGGTATAGGTCTTAAGAGGAATAGTCGTGCACCAGGCACCGTGATTTTGGCCACTTCTTCACAAAACTTGATTATGCCTTGAAGCCATGTTGGGATTGATAACAGATCTATCACCTCGATTTGATAATGGAGGACTGCTGTGCAGCCAACTTCATGGCTTATAATCAGATAACACCATTTTATGGTGAGGAGTTTAGGTTGCATGGTGAATTGTTGGCATGTGTTAAAGCATTCAGTTTTTACTAAGGTCAGGTTGTAGAATACAAGCAGTTTCCTAAAAGGGGACGAGTTACCTAAGGAGTATGACAGAGCTCTGCTCTAAAATCCTAGAGGACCAATCTATAATTCACTTAAAGGGACCTGCCAAAGGCTTTAAACAACACCTCTATCTGTTACTGACGCTTCAAGCACCATTGGATCTGCTAGATCATATTTTTCAAGTATCAGAGAAGTTTGCACAGAAAAATGGACTAGTGTAGAGTGTACCCTTATTCTAGGCTCCTTGTAAAACTAGAAACATGTAAGAATAGCACAACCAATGGAGAAATACGTTGCCTCCCAAATCCAAGGAGGCCTACTCGTCCTCTTTCACTGGCTGTGGGAGGAGTCACATGCAACAACCTGATTTCTAATTTGAAAGGGATCTGTCCAGGCTCTGTCCCACTGAACTGCTAGAAAGTTCAATGAGGAAGATATTTTGCCAAATTTCTTTTCCATTCTGTGACATGCAAATGTCTTACCATTAAGTCTATAGTAGTGGCTGTTTCTGGCTTACAAGACTAATAATCACAAATCATCCTTATAATGCATCAGTGTGATATCGTATGGTAGGAAAAGATGATAAAGATTCCTGTGCACAAAATAGCTACACAGGACTAGAAAGGTGTGATGCCCCTGAGGCAGGACTGTTAAATTTTATTGTTGGCCATGCCAACTGAAAGCGAAATGCTTATGATGACCCTTATTGACAGGAAAAGAAACAAAGGCATTTACTACATCAGTAGCTGTTTATCTGGTACCAATGGATATTGGTAATTAATTTGCTGAAGCAGTGAAACTACTTCTGGCATGGCAGCTTCAATTAGAGTAACTACCTGTTTAAATTTATCTGAATCCCCATTCTCCAACATCCACTTGTCTTATGCAATAACCAACTTAAGGGAGATGAAGGGGGAATTTTGTGAAAATTACCACCCTTTCATCTTTCAAATCCCCAGGAAGAGAAAAATTTCTGTGATCCCTCCGGGACATCAATGCAGCTTTGGGTCTCCTATTTTTGTAAGTAGACAGAGTTCTAATTGCTGCCACATTCCCTTGGCCATGATAAGAGCCATTATTCTGCAGATCCTGAACCCACGTGGGGAATCCATCACCTGCTAAGTCTACTGTTTCTATTACATTTGAGAACTGAGGAAATAACCACTGAATGGTGTTAGGGATACCCTGGGCCCAAGTTGAAATGTACATATGCTAAAGCTCCATTAATCTAAAACTCGATGTGTTTCTCTCTCTTACTGATAGATCACAATAATATTTGTGTCTCCTTGGATTAGGATATGTTCTGAGCCAACATCAAGCAATCCCTGAAAATTTTCATTATTATGTTTTCTCCATGAATAGTTATCTAGGTAAGAAGCTGTATGTATGTTTGGGGAAAGCTGGAAGGAAAACTAAAACTATAAATTTTTGGCAGTGTACTGGGGACCTTTCACAAGGTGATTAGACCTCATCTTTTTTAAAGGTACCTGGGTCTGTAAACCGAACTAAGTGTGAGAACTGATTCTCTATTGTTATGATTCTTGGAAGTCTTTTGTTCTCTTGACCTAGAACTTTCTGCATATACAGATTAAGTATAAATTTAATAGACATCTTTCCATCTTCACTTTCATTCCTGAGAGATTGTTTGCTTCTGGGAATGTCATGATCCACTGAGTTAGACTATTTTGATTGCTGCTTTGACTCTAGAGACCACTACAATAACCACGTTGTCCCCTTTGTCTAGTGGTAGAGTGACACCACTTGGCCCTGACATCCCAGAATCCAATTAAGCCCTTCATGTTCAGGTTTCACAGCTCACACACTGCAGTTTCCACTGTAAAGTCTGCCCTATGGGGAAGGTCTATTACAGTTTCTGAGTTTCCCATCATAACAGTCTTTCTCATAGTCATGGTGAAAGGTATCTTCAAGACTCCTCCAGAGTAGTTAGGCAAGAGTTAACTAGCAAATATACTTTAACCTTGCAGTCTCCCTCAGAATTTCTTAATTTCTTCCTTTATAATAAACTGAAGCAGAACTTGCTCACTTTTGGTCATACCTAACCTTTCTATTAAAGTCATTTCTAACTTTCTGAGCTGTAATATTAAATGCAGAATCTCTGCTTAGTGAGTACACATCAATCAATTCCTTGGAATTAACTAAACATTCCTTCCCCCACTGCCCCATATTGTTAATATTCATTCTTACATATGTTCTCTGGATTTCCATATGTATGTAGGACAAAACTCAAGTAGTTTTGTTGGAGTGTCATACAATTTGTTATGCATGAATCACACTTGGCACTTCACCTTTAGGAGCCTGCAGGGATTTGAGTCAGGTCATATGTCTTCAAAAAAAAGAGAGATTTGGGGAGTGAGTTCTGAAGAGAATCAGTATAGCTGTGCATCACATGTCTCAGAGGAGATAATTATTCTGACTTTAGATAATGCAGTATTAATGCCCCCACAGTAGGGTAGAGAGGCCACTTCCAATGGGGCTGTGCAGACTTCTCCCATGGGCTAGGGGCCCTCGTACATCATGGGGAGAGAGGTTTTCTCCACTAACAGTGAAGATTCCTTAAAATTCACCGACTTTATGCCCCCAACTTTATCAGGGTCTCTTTGCTTGATCCCATTCCAACTTTCAAGACCTCTTTCCCCCTAGGTAATGCCTGCACTTTAACGATAGAAGGTATAGGTAAGGGCTCCATGTGTCTTATAGTCTGGCCAGATTCTGTCTTTTTTTTTTTTTTTCAGCAATCAGAGCCCTGTGGATATAGGAAATAAAGGTCTTCTTGGGGTTTGGTATAGCGTCTCTCATGTCATACACAAACCCCTTCAGCCTGATATATGACATCAGGTACCTATAATGATGGTTGACTAAATTACTGGGCATTTTATGGCCCAAATAGACACTTACAGGTTCACCCTCACAGGTTTTCATACACAAACTGCATGTGGAGAATGTTACAAACAGAATATTGAGATTCCCCCTTTCATTCTTTTAGGTTCTCATTTTCTATAGCAACATTGAGTAACAACACAATTTTCCCATATTCATTAGTTTGCCAAAAATGTTTGTAAGTCTCATAGTCACAGTTATCAAGATACTTCTTTCCTATAAATTGTGGATTAGGATTAACCAATGAAGTTATTTTGCTTATTTCTATTACCAGATATTACTATGCGCCATCATTTTTCCTTTTAGTGTTAGAACTAAACTCATCATTGTCTTTACATTTAATAAGATTAGAAAGCCAATTCCAGAAATCCCAAATTCAATAGAGAAAATTCATTCTAAGTGTGAATATGTATGTGTATACACAGTTATACACATTAATTATCCTAATAATTAAATCATAAAATTATTATATTTTTCCATCACTTATTTTGTACTATACATATACAAAATGCACACATACAACAAATAGAGAGAGAGAGAGAGAGATAAACCATTCACTCATACGATTATAGCTGCCGAAAAGCCTCCAATAAAGATCAGTAGTGACAATCTGGAGCCCCAGATAAGCTGATGTTGCAGTTAGGACTTTAAAAACAAAAACGATGTCCCAACTTGAAAGCAGTCAGAATGAATTCTCTCCTACTCCTGGAATATTCAGTATTTTTTATTGTATTTATACTTTCAACTAGTTGGAGGAAGGTCACTCATATTAGGGACAGGAAATTTGCTTTTACTCCATCTATCATTTAAATGAGGCCTTCTCTCCCCTCCACATTGGAGGCTGTGGCTGAGATGGCCACAAATGTGGCTGGAGGGACAGGAGTTTCTAAGGCTCTTTGGCCCACAGGCAGCTGGGCAGATCCCTGGGGCCTACACAGGCATCTGGTCATCTGCATGCTGCCCAACCTCAGGCCCTGGCCTTCGTATCCCATGGTCATGGCCTTTTTGCCAGCCCTGCTGACACCTACTCCCCAGATGACAGTGCTTGGTGGAGACCACTATAGCCCCCTATGAACAGATCCTGGGTCCTCTTGGACTGTAACCCCTGGGCCTAGAGGACCCAGACAGGAGGGTGCAGCAGCCCCAAGAAACTCACTGTACTCTCCTACTCCCAAGCTATACTATCCATGTATCTAGGGTTACTTTACTGTCCCTCAAAAGCTTAGGTTAAGAAGTATGCATTATACATACAAACTGTGGCATTCCACTTTTAATTCCAGCATCTACTTCTAGTCAGATCTCGAAGGCGACAAGCATCGAAACAGCTGTGTAACTTTAATCTGTTCAGGTGGTTCAAAGCAATGCCCATTAACCCACATGCATTTGCTTTGATGGCAAACTTTATTTTTCCTGGTTTAGGAAAATTCTTTGGAATTGGAATGGAGAAGTTAACAGAGGTAGTTTGTGAAGGATAAAAGGCATGAAAATAAATATTTTAATTTTGTCTCCACTATGTGGACACTGAGAGATAAATTGGATACACTGGGTCTTTCTTCAAGTTGAGTGAGTAGTCAGCAATAGAGTTTAGCAGATCCAGATTGGCATGCACGATAGACATTTCAGACAGTATGAAAACCCCAGAGTATCTAGTGGAGTGTAATTACTTTGGAAGTGAACCTATCCTTTGCACCACTGGGTGGGGAGAAACCAAGAATTCAGTTTTGAGCATTAGTTATGAAATATTTAACAGAATCCCAACGAGTATGTATATTAGTCAGAGGTCCCATGTAAAAAGAGGAAATAGAATCCTGCACGTGCACACACATGCACACACACATACACACACAAGTGTAAGGAATAAGCTCTTGTGATTGATTGTGGGAACTGACAAATCCAAAATATATTATAATTTAGCTTCAAATTTTCAGAATCAGGCACAGTCTTTATGTTGAAGTCTTCAGGAAGAAGACTTTGAAAAACTTATATGGTTTCTAGGGTCTGCAATTGCTTAAATGAGGTTCATCCACCCTGTAGTCAGTAATCTTCTTTAATTAAATTCTACTTAGTTAAATGTTAATCATAACTAAAAATATCTTTACAGCAACATTTGGACTGGTGTTTTACAGAATAATCTCAGCATCATAGCCAAGATTTGACATAAAATTGACATAAAATTAACCACCATCATATTTGAATCTAGAAGGTTTTGCTTCATATTAACCAGGAGATCAGTGCAGGACATACAAAGTCATGCATGCAGAGTAAATCGCAATATATATTGAGAGTTCCCTGAGTGAATATATAGTTGGAGAAAAGTCCCCCAGAAGCAAGCCTGCACCATGGCACATGGCTACAGGCACAACTTTAAGTAATAGATGTCTGTAGGAGTAACTGTTGTATAAAGAGATTGTAGTAGGACTCAGAAACTGCACATTCCCATAGAATGGATTCATAGGGTTTGACAATTAAGTTTGAGAACTTGCCACCTTGCACTTAATGTTGACAGCATTGTACAAACAGCTCATGAAGGTGTCAAAACCTTGGCAGGTCAGTGACCTACAGCTGTGTTTGTCTGGACATGTGGCAGTGTCTTGCTGAGTGGCTTCATTATTGTTGTTGCAGGATTTGTGGACCATCACGAGAAGGTGGGAACTTAAATTAGAGCAATGAACAAACATTTACTTTCTTGTTAAAATTGGCAACAGTGGAAATAAAATTGGGAACTTTTTAGTTCAAGTTTATGGGAATAATGCCAAGAAAAAAACTGTAGTGTTAAAATTGATTAAAACCTTTCTGAGGGAAGACAAAGTGTCACTGATGAAGAAAGGGTAGGGCAGCTAGTATTGGAACAGAATTAATGAAAACATTGCAAAAAAATTTATAGATCAGAATCATTAGCTGACTGGGAGGCATAGGAGGCCAAGCAAACACCTATACTAAAAAACTTAGAAAAAATTTAACTGACAACCTTGGTGTGAGAAGGGTTTGTGCAAAAATGGTCCCAAAGGAGCTCACTGATGAGTAAAAACAAAGGAATTCAAAGTTTGCCAGAACCTTTTGGAGAGGCAAGATGATGATTTAGGTGGTGTTATCACTGAGAAAACAAGTGTGTGCCAATACAACCCTGAAACAAAGCGTCAAAACGAACACTGGAAGTCAGCTAATTCTTCACGACTAAAGATTTCCATTAGTCAAAGTTAAAAGTCAAATGATGTCACTAATCTGTCTTTGACATAGATGGATTATTTATTATAAAATTGTACCAACTGGGCAAAATATTAACCATCTTTATTGTCTGGAAGTCCTGAAAAGGCTGCGAGAATAAGTTAGATGAAATGACCTGAACTTTTTGCCTCAACTCATGGCTCTTGCATCACAACAGTGCACCAGCTCACCTGACACTGTTTGTGAGGGAGTTTTTAACCAGTCAACTAAATAACTGTTTTGACATGCCCTTCCCATTCACCCGGTCTGACCCCCAACAACTTTTCTCTTTACCTAAAGATAAAAATATATATCAAAAAGAAGACATTTGGATGACATTCAGGACTGCTCTCATGGCAATTCCAGAAAGAAAGAGTTCCAAAATTGCTTTGAAGGGTGGACTGGTGCTGGATCAGTGCACACCTTGCCAAAGTAGGTACTTCAAAGGTGACCTTAGAGAAATTCAGCAATGAAGTATGTACCACTTTTTCTAGGATTAATTCACAAACTTAATCATCAGAGCTCTGTTGCCTGTGGTGTCTTAGATGACGTTGAATTTATAAATTCTCATAGCGAACGTCCTTGTTTAGTTTCCAAAAGAAAATTACTATTTTAAGACTAATTTTTAAAATTATTTTTGAATAGCTCTGCTTCCTATTTATTCAACTATGATTACTTTATTTCAAAGTCCTTCCTTATTTATTTAATTATTTTAATTTTTTCTATAAACATTGCCATTCACATTTTACTATTATGGCTATTAATGTCATTATGTTACGTAAAGAGTTTTTTTAGTAAGATGATTTAGTCATTTTCTATGTATTATTATTATAATTAAAACTAAATATCCATTTCATGTAGATTTCATATAATTTACAATAAGAAATTTTGTTTGGAAGTCTAGCCACCTCCTGCTGTTAGATATAATTATTCTGGAACATTAAAGCCCCACACACACAAAACCCTTCAATCATTCAAGCACAATAAATGCATTGAGACAGTTTTGCACTTGTTTATTTGTTCTGGAAGTCATCCAAATTAACTTGTAATTCTAAATAACCACAGATGCCAATACAAAGTAATTGGAAGTGACAATGTATCAGTTTAAAGTGCATCCATAGCACTAGGTGTTACATTCTGCGTTCATCAGGTTCACCCAGAGCATTCCATTATGAAAGTTACTGATTTTCAGCATGAGCAGAAACATTTATAAGTCAAATTATTCTTCCAACAAAGTGTCTAACTACAGAAAGGCAGCTTTTGTTCAGAAATAAGGCAGATGACCTTTTATTTAATTGTTTTATCATCAACTATCTGATAATTATCTGAACTAAGTTTCTCATGTGTATTTATCTCTAAGAAGTAGATCATGCTGAAGAAAATACTATTTCTTCAATTAGTAATGACTGGTTTCTCCAGTATTACAGAGTCTTTAATAATATGCATTTACATGTTTTAAAGTTAATATGTTTTTCAACTTAAAATGTCCAAAAGTAGAAATAACATCTTGTTTTCAAAATGTTCTATCAATTTTACCTAATCAAGCATCCCTTTTAATATGGGAGAAATTTAATTCAAACCATAAAAATTAATTAATATCATTTTACATTTGTTTATAATTTGAACCTATCAGAAAACATTAAAATGGATGTAAAATATATATTTATTTTATGGTAATAAAATCATAGCCATTCTCTCATTAATTGTTTTCTATAATATTTAACCCACAATCTTTACTTATTAATTTAATTTAGATTAGATGTTATCTAATGTAACAAAATTATGTTAAAATTAAAAATTAACTGTTTTTTGACTTGTCTAAAAATATTAGCATTTTACTTATAAACATGTTGTTTTACATACTACATAATCCATAGCTGTCTGCTTAAAGATTGCATATGCACTAAACAAAATAAAAATAAACATCACTTACTTAAGGTTATTAATGCTTTATTCACATATTTAACTCTAATTGGTCTTATAAAAATTTATTCATTAATAATCTAAACTATTTATACATACCTAGGCTTCTTTTAGCTTCTACAGATGATTTAAATGAAAATTATATTTGCTACAAAAAATAGGTAATATCTGCTACATAAACACAACAAAAACAGACTTATACATGGTCTTTAGAAGGAGATGAAACTCCTATGTCTGTTTAACAATGAAATGTGAACTTTGTGCCCTTGGCCTTATGATATAATTCATCATGATCATTTGATGAATATATATACATTTACATATATTTTGTTTAACCATGAATCATGTAACAATGTAATTATATGTAATTGCAATAAGTTAAAAATGCATGTACAGAGCTTTTTTTTCTAATACAAATTTTCTCTTAATAACGTATAATAGACTTTTGACATTTTGTTGTGATTACTTTTCTAATATTTATAAACAAATTTCACATAAGCTACAAATTTATTACTTATCTAACTATTCTAAATATTTAACAATCTATTCCTAAACATGTACCTTTGGGCATACACATATACCATTATCATTTTTAAAAAGATATGTGCCTGCAAACAGCCATTTCTATTCCTTTGTGTACATGAATATACATTATTATTATTTTGTTACTATTTTGTTAACAGTTTTGATCTTTTGCATACTTAGAGCAATACTCTCATTTTGACAGTAAATGTATCTGAATTCCTTTTTAAATTAAAAATAATTTCATATTTACATAAAAATTATTTTTTCTAGATTACCTTTAAGTTTAGAGAAAAGTAGATAGGGTAGTTTCTGTATGTCTCCATCTTTCCAACTCAGTTTTCCTTTTACTTATTTGTACTATGTGTGGTTCATCTGTTACAGCAGATGAACTGATGTAATTCATCACGATTAAAGACCAGAGTTAACAATAATATTCACTATGTGTTTCACCACTCTGTGTTTTAAGAAATGTGAAATGTCATTTGTTCCCCATTCCAGTTTTATACTGACAAGTTTTATTTCTCTTAATATTTCTGCATTCCACCTACTCATGCGTCCTCTCTACACAACCACCCCTGGAAACCACCCATCTTTTTATAATCTGAATAGTTTTGCCTTTCCTGGAATACCCTATAGCTGAGAGCACAAAATGTAGTCCCCTTAGACTGACGACATTCTTTTTTTTTTTTTTTTTTTGCAGTTTTTGGCTGGGGGCCGGGTTTGAGCCCGCCACCTCTGGTATATGGGGCTGGCACCTATTCCTTTGAGCCACAGGTGCTGCCTGGAATAACTACTTTCACTTAGCAACCTGTGTCAACATTTCCTCCATGTCTTTTCATGGTTTGATAGCTTATTTATTTTTATCTTTGAATAGTATTATATTGTGTGAATTACCATAGTTTATCCATTCACCAACTAAAGGGACTTACTTCCATTTTTAAAAAATGATTATACTATATAAAACTTTTACAAACATTTGTATGCAGGTTGTTGTGTGGACATAAATTTTCATTTTGGTAAATACCTAGAAGTGTGATTGCAGGATTGTGTAGTAAAACTATGTTAAGCTTTGTAATAATTTACTACCAAATTCTTCCAAAGTGACTACACCATCTTACGCTTCCACAAGCTGGAGTTTCCTTTGCTCTACATTTTGGCCAGCAGTTAGTGGGCAGATCTTATTGTTGTTTTAATTTTGAAATTCTCCATGATCTGGGCTTCTCTTCTTATATCTATTTGCTCCATCTATTTCTTTGACGAATAATTTGTTCAGTTTGTTCATATTTGCACATTTTTACCTGGATTGTTTATTTTCTTAGTAACAAATTTTAAGTCTTCTTGCATATTTTAGATATTTTATTATAACAAATATTAAATTTTAAGTCTTCTTGCATATTTTAGATATTAAATATATTAAAATATCTAAAATACCTTTATTAAATATATGTTTTGCAAATGTCTTCTTCTAGTTTATAACTTGCCTCTTCATTCTCTTGCAAGGTCTCACAGAGCAGATATTTATATTTTTGAGGAAGTCCACTTACCAATATTTTCTTTCAAGAATCTTGCTTTGGGTCTGGGCGCCCATAGCTCAGCATTTAGGGCGCCGGCCACATGCTCTGGGGCTGGTGGGTTCAAACCCAGCCCGGGCCTGCTAAATAAAATATAGATGGGAGTTATGGTGGGTGCCTGTAGTCCCAGCTACTAGGGAGGCTAAGGCAAGAGAATCACTTGAGCCCAAGAGTTAGAGGTTGCTGTGAGCTACGATGCCATAGCATTCTATAGAGGGTGAAAATATTTCAGATTGTATACGAAGTCAGCACATTGTACCCCATGATTGCACTAATGTACACAATTATGATTTAATAAAAATTAAAAAAAAAAAGAATGTTGAGCCTCTTTTATATGCCATAGGGCTTGTGCTAGGAACAGGGCATACAATAGGATACGCAGAGTCTACAGTGAAATTATTTCTTTTTTCTTTCAATGTATGGTTTTATATATCAGTATACCTCCATTTTCTGAAGGTAAATAAGACAATTTAAGAAAAGACAGTGTCATCTTCTAATTTGTGCCCCCCATTCTAAAATGCTATTTCTCCTTAGGGTTCTGAATATTTCTCATAGGGAGTTTTCTCATTTTGGCCCCAGTTTTCCCAGGCAAGGCTAGGCTTTGTTAGAAAGATGCTAGGTCCTTGTTAAGGCAATGAAAGGAAAATGCAAAGTCCAGGACTCACTGGTGGCAGGCAGGAGTTCCAGGTGGTTGTGTCGTCACTGCTGGTACTTATGCTGATGTTACAGTTGTCAACCTGGGATGCACTCAGGCCATGGGAAGCCCCTGCATCCTCCAGCTCTTCATTCTGTTGCCGCCGTAGGCTTGCTAGCATCTGTAACTCAGATTTGCTCATCTGGCTTGGCTGGTAGTTTCTCCAGTCATATTCCTGACCAAGAGAGGAAAACAATGGAGCAAAGGGTCATTTAGCCTTTCTTAATTCTGAGTGCTACCAATGAACACTTCTCCATAGCTTTAACTCCTGCAATGGCTCCCTACTAAGAGGTCCAAGGCTTTAACGTGCCCTCATTTGCTGCTTACCCCACCTCCTCTGCCTCATCTTGTACCTTTGCTCCCACATGCCAATCACACTGTTCTTCATTAAGGTCCTCAAAAGCATCAAGTTTGTGTCTGCCTTAGTTCCTGGGCACATGCTAGCCTTGACTGGTCCATGTTCTGGCTAACTCCTAGGCACCCTTCAGGTCCCATATTAGGTGTCACTTCCTCAGGGAAGCCTTTTCTGACAACCACATGTTCAGCAAGCTCTTCTATTACGTGTGCTCACATAATCTTAAAATTTTCACTTTTAGCATTTATCACAACTGCAGTTATGAATAGTTTTTGGAGTTCACAGGCAGGCTATAAGGTCTGCAAAGGCAGACACGATGCCTATCTTACTTTCAGTGTATTTCCCAGATTTGGTCCCGAGGTGCTCAAATGTAGGTGTTCAATCAGTATTTGTGAATTGACTAAATAAACAAAAATGCAAAGCAGTTTTTCTCTTTAAAAAGAAAAAGTATTTTCCATAAAAAGCTAGTTTATAAGGGAACTAGATGAATTTCATCATTGTGAACATTATGACCAAATACATTCAACTTACAATAAGATTGAGAAAGACTGCTGTAGATAAAAGTCATCAAATGAAATTTGAATCTAAGATGGGAACATGTAAGGTTCAAAAGCCAGAAAGGCCTTATAGCTGTAATAAATATGCAAATTGTGGTGGGCTATACTATAAATGTAATCTGTCAGGTACATTTTTTAAAGCAGTACTACTACAAATCTTTATGGGCTAATATAAATATTATTTCAATGTACAGGGCAAAAACTTGTATATGGAATTTTTAAAATACTTTCTTTCCTTTATCTCTGGCCTAAACTAGATTTGATAGCAAATATTAATTTCAACATTGCTAAAATATTTGATTCACATATGAGCAATGCATTTTACATCCAGGACTGGCATATAATCTGAAAATAGTTTGGTAATTTTCTTCTACATCTGGACATACTGGTTGTACTCAAAAATATTTTTTTCTGAGAGAATTTTCAGGTACTGATATCTCTACACATACTTTCTTAGAAGACCCTTTGGAACAATTGCCTTGTTTTGGTTCTTTTTCACCTCATAAGGATATATAAAGTTAAGAAAATATAATTTTGAAAAAAATTCTTGGAGTTCCTATGATTTTAAATGCTTTTTTAATGAAGCATTACCGTTATCATTATTTGAGATTTATGAAAGCTTGTTATCTAGCAATGTGACATGGATATTTTTCTGGAAAGTTGCCAGTGGATACTCATTTAAATCCTTATAGTTCATAGTGCCAGCAGGTTGGCACCATGAAAGACCATGCAGCCTTTAATAAGAGATTTCATGAGCATCTGATATGCTTTGAGGGTTCTTGGAACAAAACAGATATCACAAGAAGAACAACAAAATTTATATTCCGGCTCGGCACCTGTGGCTCAGCGGGCTAAGGCGCCAGCCACGTACACCTAAACTGGCGGGTTCGAATCCAGCCTGGGCCTGCCAAACAACAATGATGGCTGCAACCAAAAAATGGCCGGGTGTTGTGGGGGACACCTGTAGTCCCAGCTACTTGGGAGGCAGAGGCAAGAGACTCGCTTAAGCCCAGGAATTGGAGATTGCTGTGAGCTGTGATGTGACAGCACTCTACCCAGGGTGACAGCTTGAGGCTCTGTCTCAAAAAAAAAAAAAAATTTTATATTCCACTAAAACATGCTAAAATAAAAAGGAAACAGAAATAATTTAAATTCAAGAGAAGTACTTGAGGGGGGCAATAAACACATGAAAAGATGCTCAATGTCCTTGTCATTAAAGAAACACAAAACCACAATGAGATACTCTTTATAGCCACTGGGCACATACACAGAGATAGAAAGTGGCTATAATTAAAAAGATAGATAATAACAAGTGTTAGTAAGGATGTTGAGAAATTAAAATCATTAGACATTGCTTGTGAGAATGCAAAATGGCATAGCTGCTTTAGAAAACAGTTTGGTAGTTCCTCAAAATGTTAAACAGAGTTATCATGAGACCTAACAATTCACTTTTAGGCATATACTAAGCAAACTGAAAATATCTGCTGAAATAAGAACTTGTATGTGAATGTATTTTGCAGGATTATTCATAATAGCCAAAAGTGGAAACAACCAAATGTTCATCAAGTGATAAAATGTATTTTTTTAAAATTTATACGTGGGAATGTATCTCAGAGTAATAAAGGACTGATGCCTACTGGACTGCCACAATCTACACGAACCTTGCAATGTTATGCTAACTAAAAGAAGTCAGACACAAAGGTCACATATTGTGCGATTTCATTTATATGAGCTGTGCAGGAAAAGGCAAACATATAGAGACAGAAAGTAGATTAGTTGATGGCAGGAGCTGGGGGAGGGGAGATGGGAAGTGACTGGTTGTGGGTATATGCCTTCCTTTTGGAATAGTGAAAATGTTCTAAAATTAAGTCATGATGATGTTGATATACTAAGAACTCCTAAACTGTACACTTTAAAGAGTAAATTTTATGGTATATAAATAATATTTCAGTTAAAAAAAGTTGTTTGGTAATCAGATATGAAAATGAGGATACTAGCTTCTTGCCTTCAGGTATAACAGTGAACAAGTGACTTGTCCATTTCTTTTGTTTTTCTACAAAGAAATGGAATTAAATAACCTAATGTGTCATATAGCTATGTTATTTAGCTCATCATTGCCAATACGTGCTTTGACAATGAAAAATAACATTTTATTTTCATTTTCACAATTTTTTTTTAAGAAGAAAGCTTTAATGTTTATTTAGTATGATTGAATCATCCATTCGCTCATTACATATTCTTGTATTGTGACTGAAGAACAGTAACCCTGCATGCTTGGACAGAAGAGTAAGAGAGGATGTGGCAGAGGTTAAGCCACACAAATCTGAGCCTGGGCCTTAGTTCCACCATTTACCACCTGCATATGAAGGGAATATTGCCTACCCTCTCTATTCTGTAGTTTCTTTTTTCCTTTTTTTTTTTTATGGTCGGGGATTCATTGAGGGTACAAGAAACTATGTTACACTGGTTGCATTTGTTGGGTAAAGTCCCTCTTACAATCGTGTTTTGCCCCCAAAAAGTGTGGCACACGCCAAGACCCCTCCCCCCTCGCTCCTTCCTTCTCTCTGCT
>CAUYON010141334.1:0-10292 GCA_963573935.1 Arctocebus calabarensis
TCTACTGACAAGTTGCTCTAGTAACCCAAAGAAGTGAAGGAGAAAGCAGCTGCCTCACCGCCCAGATATTGATTTGTTCAGATGTTTCAATGCCTCATGATACAATAAAACCACAAAAATTTTCTTAACAAAAAAAAAAAAGAAGTGATGGGTGGGGAAGAAGAGCTCAGGGAGGAAAACTGAGAGCTGCTGACTTGGGAATCAGGATCCCATTTTCCCAGATGAGAAAAATGTCCCTGTTCATAAATACTTACTGAGTGCCTGCTAGGAACTAGGGCTCATGCTGTATGCTGGGAACACAGAGATGAGTAAGACCATGGACTTATTCTAAAAAGAACGAAGGGTCCTATAGGGCTGGCAGACAGGGATGGGGACAATGGCAACACAGCATGATGCTTGCAGTAATAGAGGCAACAAGGACATTGTGGGGGCACCAGGGAGTACTGTCTAAGTCAGGACATTTTTTGTTTTTGATTTTTTTATGACTTTTTCCTTTTGAGACAGAGTCTCACTTTGTCACCCTCAGTAGAGTGCCATAGCTCACAGCAACCTCAAACTCTTGGGCTTAAGTGATTCTCTGGTCTTAGCCTCCTGAGTAGCTGGGACTACAGGCGCCTGCCACAAGTAAACTGGAATATTTTTGGTTGCAAGAAGCAGAGTCTCATTCAAGTTTCCTTCAGGAAAAGGGGGGTTTATCTCAAAGATAAACACACATAGAAACACAGAAGTCAGGAAATGAGACTAACCTGGGATCCAGCTACTTTTTCATCTCTTTCTGATTCTCTCTTACTTTCTTCCCTGTCTCTATCTCTGTCTTTCTCTCTGTCATCTCCCAAGGCTGTTCAATTCTTTACCTGGGATCCCTCATAATTTCAACCCTTCCTGGCCACCACCCATCCCTCCAGATCTTATAGCAAACTGTCATCCCAAGAGAGGAAGTGCACTGGCCTCAGTCTGCCTTCCAAACCAGGCCACTCAAAGCACAAGTCAGCCTGTTGAGCCTGGAAGTTTTCTAAGTGGAGGAGAAATCTAAGCTGCAACCTGAAGGATTAAATACTTGTTCATTGAAAAGCCATTTTTCTGAAAGTCAGTCCTTTTTAGCATTGAAAGGTTCCTGCTTTCAGCAAACTTAATAGGGGAGAAAGACAATGAACAACCAAGAAAAGAATGAAAATGACTTCCAATATAAAAATCAAAGAGGGGAAATATGATGAGAAATGTTTAGGGTGCCAGGCTAGGTAGTTATGAAAGGCCTTTCTGAGTAGATAAAATTTGGAAGTTAAAAAATGGATATAAAGGAGGAGTCAAGCATTAGAAGATCTGAGTGAAGGAAGACGGAACAGCAGGTACAAAGGCCCTGGGGTTGGAACTATCTTCTTGCGGTCTGTTTTGTGCTGCTATGACAGAGTGCCATAGACTGGGTAGTTTATAAGGAATGGAAATGTACTGACTCAAGGTTAGGGAGGCTGGGAAGTCCAATGTCAAAATGTCAGCATCTGGTGAGGGCCTTCTTGCTGCGTCATTACATGGCAGAAGGGCAGGGAGAAAAGAGAGGAAGAGGGAGGCAAGCCCACTCCCACAATAATAGCTTTAGTCCATTCATGAGAGTGCTGGAGTCCTCATGACTGAAACACCTCTTAAAGGTCCGGCCTCCCAAAACCATCACAATGGCAAGGAGGATAAAGGTGTGAGTAGGGGACAAAGAGACATGGGAGGCCCAGATCAAGTGGGACTGTTAGGCCAGGAGGAGAGTTTTGGACTTGATTCCAGAATGGTGGAGAGTTTCCCAGATAGGGGGAATAGCATGTGCAAAGGCCCAGAGGGTGAAGAAAGACATGGGTAAATTGATACTAGATCACAATAGTGCAGAGCAAATAAAGACAGCTGAATTAGGGACTGGAGATGATGAGGCTGGGGAGGTGGGTGGGACTAGGCCTTTGCCTTCAATGCCAGGTTGAAATGCTTTTTGTTCCAGGACATTGGCTAGCCAGGGGTGGGCTCTGAGCAGGGGAGGGGTGGAGTCAGTTTTGGGTGTAGAAAGACCCCTCCAGAGCCTGTTAGGATACAGATAGGAGAAGAGACATCAGAGGCTAGCATGAGGTACAGGAGTGCAGAAGGGAGAAGATGGGGTAGAGAGAGTCCCAGGGCAGGAAGGGTGGGGCTTAAGGATTGATGGCCTGGGTGGCAGGAGTGGAAGGTGAGAAAAGTAGCTGAGAGTGACAGGGCAAACTATGTGAGAGGCAGTCAGAGTACGGATTATGTTGCAAAGAGAAGATATTTGGGAGTCCAAAGACCCCTAGTGCTTCTTCCCAGAAGAAGGGACATTTTAGCCAAGTCTCTGAGACACCTAAGAGTTGGTCAGGAGGAGAAAAGGTGATATAAGGATTTTCCAGCCAAACAAAATTAGTAACTGCAAAAGCCTAGAGGCAGGAACTCACTTGACAAGTTTGAGAGACACCTTACATTCAATGTAGATGGAGCAAAGAAAGGATTTAGGGGCCGGAGGGAGTCCGAGGCAGGAAGATTACCTGAGCTCAGGAGTTCAAGACTGGCCTAAGCAAGAGAGAGACTCTGTCTTTACTAAAAGTAGAAAAACTGGCTAGACATTGTGTTAGACATCTGTAGTCCAAACTACTCAGGAGGCTGAGGCAAGAGGATAACTTTTTTTTTTTGAGACAGAGTCTCACTTTGTCACCCTTGGTAGAGTGCTATGGCATCACAGCTCACAGCAACTTCAAACTCTTGGGCTCAAGCAACCCTCCTGCCTCAGCCTCCAGAGTAGCTTGGGCTCCAGGCATCTGCCACAATACCTGGGTATGTTTTGGGAGTTTTTGGAGACAGAGTCTCACTTTGTCACCCTCAGAGTACCATGAAGTCATAGCTCACAGCAACCTCAAATTCTTGGGCTCAAATGATTCTCTCACCTCAGCCTCTCAAGTAGCTGGAACTACAGGTGCCAGCCACATGCCTGGCTATTTTTAAGAGATGGAGTCTCACTCTTGCTCAGCCTGAACCTGTGAGCTCAGGCAATCCACCTGCCTTGGCCTCCCAGAGTGCTAGGATTACAGGTGTGAGCCCCTGTGCCTGGCCCCAAGAGGATAACTTGAGCTCAAAAGTCTGAGGTTGCTGTGAACTAGGCTGACACCACGGTACTTTACCCAAGGTGATGGAGTGAGACTTCGTCTCCAAACAAAAATTTTCTGGAGAAGAATTTAAGAGTGAGAAGTGATCAGAGATGGGCTTTCAGAGGCAGATGGGGCCAGAACACAAAGAGACTCCAGGGCTTCAATATCTAGCTGAGAGTCTGGGACCTTGTCCTGAGGACACTGGTTGGCCAAGAGAAGGGAAAAAGGCATATTCATGTGTTTGAGATCTTGGATGTGAAGAAGAGATTCCAGCTAGGGGCTGGCACTGGTCATAGAAAGGGTACTTCCGGCTTGGTGCCTGTGGCTCAACAGGCTAAGGCACCAGCCACATAAATCTGAGCTGGCAGGTTCGAATCCAGCCCGGGCCCACCAAACAACAATGAAGGCTGCAACCAAAAAAAAAAAATGGCTGGGCATTGTGGCAGGTGCCTATAGTCCCAGCTACTTGGGAGGCGGAGGCAAGAGACTCGCTTAAGCCCAGGAATTGGAGGTTGCTGTGAGCTGTGATGCCACAGCACTCTATCCAGGGTGACAGCTTGAAGCTCTGTCTCAAAAAAAAAAAAGAAAAAAGAAAGGGGACTTTCTATGCCTTCAGCACCAAGGTCCATGACATGTCCCCACAAGTCCACTCCCTTCCTCCTGGGCAGGTACTTCATGAACATTACCTGGGATAACCGGGATTACTCCTTCAATGAGGATGGCTTCCTGGTGAATCCCTCCCTGGTGGTCATCTCCCTTACCAGAGACAGGACGTGGGAGGTGGTGAGTGGTAGCCCAGACTTCAGCCACGGGAGAGGAATTGGACTCCTGGGTCCTGGGTTCCGAGGGAGAAGGAGACTGGGAGCCTGAGCTTCTGGGTCCTGGGAAGACAGGTCTGAAGAAGGGAGGGGCTCCGGGTCCTGGGGGAGACAGTGCCCATACTCCTAGGTCTGAGGAAGAAGGAACACGAAGGTCAGAACACACACATGGAGGCTTCCCCCAAGGAAGCCTGACTCTCCCCTCTCTTTGGCCAAGGTGGGCAGCTGGGAGCAGCAGACTCTCCGCCTCAAGTACCCTCTATGGTCCCGCTATGGTCGCTTCCTTCAGCCAGTGGATGATACGCAGCACCTCACAGTGGCCACACTCGAGGAGAGGCCCTTTGTCATTGTGGAGCCGGCAGACCCCATCAGCGGCACTTGCATCCGAGACTCCGTCCCCTGCCGGAGCCAGCTCAACCGGACCCACAGGTGACAGCCCAAGATCCAAGAGTTCCAGCTTCAAAACCCTCCTTCGTTGAAGCCCAGTAGTCCTTTCGTCCATCCCTCTCCTCCCTTGGGACCCAGGGTCCACGAAGCCCTCCAGCTTGGTGACCTAGTAAAAAAGTATAGCTCCTTTGAGCATCGGTTTCCCCAGAAAACGCTAACCCTAGTTTTAGCTGCTACCTGTCCCTTCCTCCACACCCTCGAATCACGGGAGAGTCTAAGGGGCAGGGGTTCTCCAAACTCCCCAAGCCTGGTCGATCCCGCAGCCCTCCGCCGGACGCCCCCCGCCCGGAGAAGCGGTGCTGCAAGGGCTTCTGCATCGACATTCTGAAGCGGTTGGCGCACACTATTGGCTTCAGCTACGATCTCTACCTGGTCACCAACGGCAAGCATGGGAAGAAGATCGACGGCGTCTGGAACGGCATGATTGGGGAGGTGAGGCAGGATGAGAAGGCAGATCTTGGGTTGGGATATTGGGGTGCGTCGCCAAGAAGCTGGCACTTTGGAGCTGAGGGCGTTGCCAGAAGGAGGGAGCACCTGGCTCGGAAGGGGAGGGGCCACAAAAGACACGCCTTGGGACAAGGGGCGGAGCCAGAAAGCGAAGGGGCGAAGTCACGTGGAGCTAGGACTTTGGGAAAGAGGAGGCGGTCCCAGGTGATAGGGGCGGGGGGGGGGCAGGAGGGTTGAGCCTCCCCCTTAGGAGAACCGATAAGAGCTGCAGGGTGGGGCCAGGGGAAGAGTTACCTCTTCCCAATCTTGCTCCCATCGCTCCCCTCCACCTTTCCCTGCCTCACTCTGAGTATCCCTCTTCATCCACCTCGATGTGTCCTTTAGCCCTTTCCCATCCAAATACTGCTTAGTTTCTGTAATCAGACAAAATCAGGCATGTCCAAGGTGGCATTGTCATAGACAGCCCTCTCTTTCACTGTGTCCCTGGTTTCCTCCAGCCATCAGATTTTGCCTGCCTGATCCAGGTTCCCTCACCCACTCCTTGTCCCCACCCCAGGTGTTCTACCAGCGTGCAGACATGGCCATTGGCTCTCTGACTATCAACGAGGAGAGGTCTGAGATCGTGGATTTCTCTGTCCCCTTTGTGGAGACGGGCATCAGCGTCATGGTGGCACGCAGCAATGGCACTGTGTCCCCCTCGGCCTTCCTGGGTGAGCTGGAGTCCTAGGACAGGGAGCCAGACCTAGGGAAAGCTGGAGAAGCTGTCTCCAGTGCAGCAGTCCCTGGGGTCAGAACACCTGGATTCAAATCTGGGTATTGTCTCTACCAGCTGTTTTACTCTGGTCAAATGTAACATCACTTCTGAGCCTCGGTTTCCTTATTTGCAAGATGGAAGCAATACTTTCCCCTACCAGAAGGAATTTTACCATGAAGCTAAAGAAGTTTGAGCTTAGGAGCTTTCTCTTGCCCCATTCCTTTAAAGCCCTCGCTCCTGCTTTTGTATTCATAATGTCCTATTCTTTTTTGTTTGTTTGTTTGGTTTTTTTAAGACAGAGTCTCACTTTGTCTCCCTCAGTAGAGTGCTGTGGTGTCACAGCAACCTCAAACTCCTGAGCTTAAGCGATTCTCTTGCCTCAGCCTCCCAAGTAGGAGGCCTCCCATGCTCTTTGAGACATTTACAGGCCCCTGCCACAAAACCCAGCTATTTTTAGAGATGGAGGTCTCACTCAGGTTCAGGGTGGTCTCCAACCTGTGAGCTCAGGCAATTCACCTGACTCGGCCTCCCAAGTGCTAGGATTACAGGTGTGAGCCACCACACCCAGCCCTATTCTTTTCTCTTTAAAAGAGTCCTCAGGGTTGTATAAGCTTCAGGCCCCACGAAACCCAAGTGTCTGTTCTTAGGCATGAGATGAAGAGAATAGATGAGCATGTTACAGGCATGTTGTTAAGCATGCAAGTCATACGCTGGTGTTTACTGACCACTACTAGGTGCCAGGCACTGGACTCCATACTGAGAACACAGTGGTGAATGAGGCAGACATAAATTCCTGCCATGTAGGTGCTTTCAGCCTTGGGAAGTGGGGGGACAGAAAATAAACCTGTAAAAGGATGTGTAGACAAGACCACTTCGGATAGTGATAAATACCCTGAGAAGGCCAGGCACAGTGGTTCAGGCCTGCAATCCCAGCACTCTGGGAGGCCAACATTGGCAGATTGCTTGAGCTCAAGAGTTTCAAGACCAGCTGGAACAAGAGCAAGACTCCGTCTCTTAAAAAAAAAAAGAAAGAAAGAAAGAAAGAGCCAGGCATTGTGGTGGGCACCTATAGACCCAGCTACTTGGGAGGCTGAGCAAGAGAATTGCTTGAGCCCAAGAGTTTGAGGTTGCTGTGAGCTATGACACCATAGCACTCTACCCAGGGTGACATAGTGAGACTCTGTCTCAAAAATAAATAAATGCCCTGAGAAACTAAGCCAGAGTGAAGAGGTGGAAGGAATAAGGCTGTTGTAGGTGTGGGTCGGCAGAAGAGACTTCTATGTGAAGAGGACCCAGTCCTGCATAGATCTGGCTGGAAAAGCATCTGGCAGGGGGAACAGCAAGGGCACAAGGCTGAGGCAGGAATTCGTGGATTGTTTGTGAAGCAACTGGAGACCTGAGTGATTGGGAGGTGAGTGAGGGAAGGAAGGCTGAGAGGGAACAAGACAGATCTTGCAGAACCTTTGATGCAATGGTAGGAAATTTGGGTTTTACTCCTGTTGTAATGTGAGGCTTTTACTATGGAAAGGGGTGTAAGGACATAGGAGCAAGTTTATGGTGGCTCTGTGGAAGAATCGGGCTGGTGAGGAAGCTGCTATAGGGGTCCATGCTGAAGAAAGAATCAGGTGAGCAACAGGAAGGTGGCAATGGGGGTGAGACAAGTAGGCAAAATCGGGGTATGGGTAGGAAGCTGCCATGAGATGATGGGCTGCAGTCTTCAAGGTGACTTGAAGTTGGGTAGAAGTCCCATTTCCTGACCTGGTGAAGACAGAGGAGCATATATCAGGCCAAGGGCAAAAGTTCATATCAATTCCTGCTTGCTCTTTGAAGCATGAGCAAAGCTCCTGGGAGACTCAATGGGCTAGAAGCAGAGACATCCCTTCCTTTTGCTCTGTGTTCCGTACATATTTCTGTGCACAATGCCTCCTATGGCCTCCTCTTTGCACTGAGGTCTCTGCAGGGTCCACTGAGAAGCACCACATGGGGCCACTGCCCTCAGGCAGCACACAGCAGGGTAGTGACAAGGTCTTGTTTATGCCCTGCCAAGTTACCCAGCGGAGATGACAGGCATGACCCCACATGCTGCAGTGACAGCCCAGGGTGCTGACCTTGCTGTGACAGATGCAATCCTAGCAGCTCATACTTGGCCCTGGAAGGTTGAATCACCTGGTAGGAATCTCAAGGAAATGATGATTTTGGTTTATTGTCAGTGAGCTCCCAGGGCCTACACAGTTATAGAATGTGAGGAGGGGACACATGAATGAAAGGTTGTCTGACAGATAGGCAGGGTGGCATCTCTGGCAGGAGAGCTGAGGAGACAAGGCAGAGAGGTGTCAACTGTGTGTTCTGGGTGGCTAAAGCATGGATACTTGAGAAAGTGATCAGGACAGAGAGAAGAGTGGGACAAGGAGAGTAGCATGGACTTTGTCCCAGGGGTTCTGGGGATCCCTAGAAGGACTTTAAGCAGGGGCAGGGCAAGATTATCTCTCAGCTGTGTTGGGGGCAGCTGGTGGGGGGATATAGGATCTGAGCCCAGTTGGCCATAAGAATAGATAGGACAGGTCCAAGTAGCATTCAAGCAGGAGCACAGGGCTGGGGGCTGACAGGCTGTGGCAGGTGGAGAAGGAGGGAGTGAGGATAGCAAAGGGGGCTTGGACCTGTAACCCAGGATGGTGGGGCTCCCAAGATGGGCAGGGGGGAGGGGAATTGCTGGGAGCTGGTCTGGGCTCAGCCCAGGAGGTAATCAATGGCCTGGGGGGAATAGTCGGGGTTGAGGTGGGTGGGAACAGAGCCTCAGGAAACATTTAGGAGACAGTTTATAGTTTATATTTGGTGGTGGAAACCACAGTAATGGTTGTGATGGCAGTCTTTGAGAGACACTGCCTCTCAGAGTTCTAGTTGGGCAAATAATGCTGTCTCAGAGCTGGAAATAGGAAAAGGGACAGGACAGGATGGGGCCAGATCCAAGCTGCACTTTATTCACACCTCTATGGTTCCCTCAATCCTTTGCTTGACTGAGCCATGACCACATCCCCACCTTGTCCCCAGAGCCCTACAGCCCCGCTGTGTGGGTGATGATGTTCGTCATGTGCCTCACCGTAGTCGCCGTCACCGTTTTCATCTTCGAGTACCTCAGTCCCGTTGGCTACAACCGCAGCCTGGCCACCGGCAAGCGTGAGTTCCCTTCCACCTAACACCCAACCGACGAGCGCCGGGGCCACAGATAGAACTACATTTCCCAGCAGGCCCTGGGTGGAACTATAGCTTCTTCAGGGGGCAGGGGCCCTGGGGGGCACTGGGAATTGTAGTTCTCCCTGCCCCCCCCCATTGAGCAGAAGCGATTTGGGGTCCGAGTGCCCATCCTGGCCCCTTGCAGGCCCTGGCGGCTCAACCTTCACCATCGGGAAATCCATCTGGCTGCTCTGGGCCCTGGTGTTCAATAACTCGGTACCTGTGGAGAACCCCCGGGGAACTACCAGCAAAATCATGGTGCTGGTGTGGGCCTTCTTCGCCGTCATCTTCCTCGCTAGCTACACAGCCAACCTGGCCGCCTTCATGATCCAGGAGGAGTACGTAGACACCGTGTCTGGGCTCAGTGACCGCAAGGTGTGTGCGCGGGGTAGGGGGTGGCTAGGTTGGAAGTCATTGAGATTGGCACGGGCAGGTCAGAGGGGATTCCTGGGGGCAAGGGTCTCTTCCTAAGAAGTCCAGAATGCCAGGAGAAAGGCATGTTTCGTAATGGACCATTTTAAGATTCCTAGGGGAAGATGGTGCCTCTGAATGTTCTAGGGGCAGTCCTGCCAAATGGGATATTCTAGATTAGTGCTTCTCTCACTCAATATGTGATCAAGGACTAATTTTTCAAACTTATAATTCATTGGAAGCCAATGCTTTTGTAAAAGACAACAGAAATGACTAGCTAGAAAAGCAAGATTTAAAATGAAGGCATACAGGGCCGCGCCTGTGGCTCATCGAGTAGCGCGCCGGCCCCAGCAGAACTGCAAAACAGAAAAATAGCCGGGCGCTGTGGCGGGCGCCTGTAGTCCCAGCTACTCGGGAGGCTGAGGCAAGAGAATCGCCTAAGCCCAGGAGTTGGAGGTTGCTGTGAGCTGTATGACGCCAGGGCACTCTACCCAGGGTGATAAAGTGAGACTCTGTCCTCTACAAAAAAAAAAAAAATGAAGGCATACAAAAGTCAAACTCAAATGTTTATGTATTTGATTCAACAGACATAAAATAATGCCATAGCATTGCTCTAAACACCCACTGTCTCCACACTCTATACTCGCCTCACTGCAATCACAGTTTTTGTTCAGTTTGAGACTAAAGTGGTTAACTCTCCAGGTGTCATGACCTATTCTAGGGTTGAGACATCAATTTGATGAGTCACAATAAGCATATTTTTTTTTAATGGAGTGGAATGGAATAGAATACAAAATAGGTTGGCTTCATCTTAAGACACTTTGGTTTGGCTCGGCGCCTGTGGCTCAATGGGCTAAGGCGCCAGCCACGTACACCTGAGCTGGCAGGTGCGAATCCAGCCGGGGCCCGCCAAACAATAATGACGGCTGCAACCAAAAAATGGCCAGGCATTGTGGCGGGTGCCTGTAGTCCCAGCTACTTGGGAGGCAGAGGCAGGAGACTTCGCTTGAGCCCAGGAATTGGAGGTTGCTATGAGCTATGATGCCATGGCACTCTGCC
>CAUYON010141337.1:0-28794 GCA_963573935.1 Arctocebus calabarensis
ACAATTCACAATCACAAAGATGTGGAAACAACTCAAGTGCCTTTCAATATATGAATGGATGAATAAATCATGATATGTGTATGTATACCATGGAATGTTATTCAGCCCTAAAAAATGGAGATCTAATATTTTTATAACAACTTGGCTGGAATTGGAGACCATTCTCCTAAGTGAAGTACCTCAAGAATGTAAAAATAAACATCATTATGTCTCAATACTGAATTGGAAATAGTTGATCAACACCTATACGCTAGTATGGAAGCAAAGCTCAATAAACCCCAAGTAGGGGGAGAGGAAGAAGGGTATGGGTTAAGTTCCCACCCAACAGGTACATCACACTGATATATTGTAGGCTGTATGGGTGAAGACCATTCCTATAACTCTGATGTTAACCTTACAAAAGCAAACTACATAACCAAACATATGTATGACCATAATAATCTGAAATAAATAATAAATAAATAAATAATTGTAGCTATAAATGAAGTATTTTTATATTGTGATATCTTTTTCCATGAATGCCCCAAATAGTGAGGTGATTCAAAAGCAATTGAATATACCAACAGAATCAGGATTGTTGATGCATTTTCTTGCAGATTTAATTAATAATCCAAAATGTCAATCTTTAAAGACGAAATTTCAAAAGTATGAAAGGGCTCTAAGAAGTCCAACTTCTCAGATGGCTTCCTAAGTATATGCTTTTTGTTATCAGGCTATGGCACTAGTCTGCAAAAATCCTCAATAAAATATTAGCAAAGCAACTTCAACAGCCCTTTAAAAGGATAATTCACCATGATAAAATGGGTTTCATCTCAGAGATGCAAGGATGGTTCTATATAGGTAAATCGATAAACATAATTCATAACATTATCAGAGTTAAAAACAAAAGTCATATGATCATCTCAATAGATGTAGAAAATGCATTGGATGAAATCCAGCACCTTTTTTTACAAAAAAAAATCTGCAACAAACTAGGCATAGAAGGAACATACTTCAAAATTATGAAAGCCGTTTATGATAAATCCACAGCCAACATCACACTGAATAATGAAAAGTTAAAATCATTCTTCCTAAGAAATGGAACAAAACAAGCATGCCCTCTATCACCACTTCCATTCATTGTGGTGCTGAGAGTCTAGTTACAGCAATCAAGGGAGAGAAAAACAAAGGGTTTTCAAATCTGGAAAAACTATCCCTGTTTTGCTGATAATAGCATCTTTTATCGGGAATATTTTAACGCCACCAAGGGCGGCGCCTGTGGCTCAAACAACAATGACGACTGCAACAGAAAAAATAGCAGAGCATTGTGGTGGGCGCCTGTAGTCCCAGCTACTTGGGAGGCTGAGGCAAGAGAATCACCTAAGTCCAGGAGTTGGAGGGTGCTGTGAGCTGTGACGCCACAGCACTTTACCTAGGGCAATGTAGTGAGACTCTCTCTATATATTAAAAAAAAAAAAGAAAGAAAGAAGAAAGAAAAAAACAAACACCATATATATTCTATAATAATTGAGAACTAATCAATGGGCACACATGAGTACAAGAGATATATACAATCTTGATATGGAAATCAAGAAGTGGAGGGGGAAAGTGGAATGTGTAAAAAATATCTTTGGAGTACAATGAATACTATTTGGGTTATGGAAACACTAATAGCCCTGACTTAAACATTACAAAATCTAACCATGTAACAGAATCATTAGTACCTTGGTAATGTTTTGAAATAAATAAGTATAAAGCGAATAAAATACTATAATAAAATTAATAAAGTTTGATAAATGGCAGGATTGAAATATGAGCCATAGACATCTAGATGAACAAGGAATAAACTCTCCAAATGTACGAGGCCTATTTTTCTGTTTTATACATGAATTAATTTCTTGAAATGAATTTTGAAATTAAACAGTAACAGAAGATGTGTAATACAATCTTTTAAAATACTGTTATAATATGATTAAATGTATTTGTTATCACTTCAACTTGTTTATAATAAATTCATTCTACAAATTAAGTTCTCATGAATGTACTTTTCTAAATTTAGTGGCAGTCAGAAGATTTTTGGATTTCAGGAAGGTTAAAGGTCATGAAGAAAGTGATAATTATTCAGAAAGAGAAAGCAAGATTGGTCTAATTGCATGATCTAATTAGATACATTTGGGGATAGGAGAACACAAGATTGTTGAGAAAATCAAGAGATAGCTGTTTGACTTGGAAGGGCAAGTTAGGCACCTGCACACGAAACACAGAGGTATAATCAAATTATATATTTGGTTTAATTCTATTAAATTTAAATTGTAATAATTTAAAATATTTAACATTTAAAAATATTTATTAAGAACTTATCTAGGTATATTTATTATGGAATTATTTAATAATTACATAGTTATTAAATACTTTTTATATTTACTATCTTTATGCACAATTTTTTATCTTTATGCTAAGCATATTAATAGTACAGGCTCCCGATCAAGCTCTCTGGGTTGGAATCCAAGTTCTGCTCTCTACAAATGCTGTCTGCTTCTGTTTCCTCAATTTAGTTCTTTTCCTGGGCATTTTGATAATTTTTAATGATTGTGGGAAATAAAAAATATACAAAGATATATTCGTGGAAGCAAAAAATACTAGATAATTGTCAGTCATGACACTACCTCTTAGGAGAGATACAGAGTTTTCAGGAATTTGGAAAATGGGCCATTGTTTCTGTGAAGATACATCAGGAAAGACTTCAGGAGGTGGACTTTGAGTTGTGCCTGGAAAAGAATTAGCATTCTATCATGTACAAAAAGGCTGGGGATGGCAAGCAAGATTACAGAGGAGGGTGTCAAGCTGGATCACAAAGAGGAGGGGAAAACAAAGTCTTCTTTAGAACGGTCAGGTGAACTCATTTTTCTGGAGTGATGATATCTGACTTGATGAAGTATGAGTTTTATTAATCCGTTCATGAATTGACTCTTTAATTAATCTATTGAACGAATTTTTTTTTTGCCATTTCTATTTAAGCTAGGATGAAATATAGCAAGGGAATCTAGAAAATAAATTAGGATAGATAGATGGTTTGGATATAGCATTGTGAGTTGTGTTCAGTGCCTGGGAATTTAGTGTTATTTATTCTCTAGGTGAAGGAGAACTCTGACTCGCATCGAGGATAAGAATATTGAGCAGGAACATAATGAGAAAGAGTTGTTTAAGAGATGTTTAATTCCACAGAAACTGCCATCCTCCGGGGACACAAAAAGAGACTATTTCAGCAAAGGAGATTCATGTGCATTCTCATTTTCATAGTGTGTGTGTAACAGAATTGTTACATTAAAATAAAAGGTGGTTGATTAAATATTTAAGGGAATTTCATACAAAGACCACAATTAGTAGCTAATATGAGTGTTCACTGTATATAACACTCATATCTCACATAAATCCTTTTTGTAGGAAGGATTTCCTAAGAAGAAAAATCTAATAGTGAGCTCACTTCCTACAGGTGGATTTACAAAACCTTGCAGAAAAATGAATGACTCAAGGAAGACAGGTTAGCTAAATACCGATAGCCCTCAAAAGGCTCTAATTATAAGGGAGTACTAAGAACACTTAGAACGTCAACGAATGCTACTGCATAGCATGATCTTTATATAGTCATAAAGGCATCCGCCTTCTGGCAAAAGGGGTGATATGAAATATGTTTTTTCATGTAAACCAATACCATTCTTATCCCAGAAGAAACTGCAATTATTTTCAATTGTTCAGGTGTATGGAATTATAACTATATGCATAATACCATAAAAATGATTTAATTTAGAATATTGTAAAAGATCAAATTAACTACAGAGATATAAAAATCTACTTGTTATATGAAATGAATAAAATGGCTGAAAAGATTTTTTAAAACTACAAATATTTAACCATGATTGTCTTTAAATAGTACGTTTTCTAGAGGTTTTTAAAAAGCATCAGTTTCATGTTAAGAAACACTTCTGAAGCCTCCAATTTTTTTCCCAAAAGCTGATGTGCTAAGAGGACAACTGAGGCCAATTGAGTTCCACAGGGCTGTAAAATGCACCTTTCGGGAAAAAGCTGAGTGTTACTAGTGAAGTATAAAGGACCTGCTAAGGGGAAAGATTAGTGAGACAATAAAAATAAGAAAAGACAAGTTATAAATACAAAATGGCAAAATAAGAAATAAATGTCAACCTATAAAAAATACACTCCCTAAAGCGACAATGTATTTTCAAATATATTCTACAAAACAACACATCTACTCGTTTTTTTTCCCTTTGTAAATGATAGTGAAACAGGGAGAGTGGTTTAGGATCTCATAGATTTAACAAGTACTGGGCAACCATTTATAAAAATGCATTTTTTTGTTTCAAAAAAAAAAAAAAGCTTGTTTTGAATTTTGATTCACTGTTTATGAAAACATGAAGATTTTAGTTTGGTTAATATAAAAAAAAAAAGACACAATCATGTGTCCTACATTCAACTCTTGCGGGAAATTTAGTTTTTAGTGGAGAAGAAAATTACTCAGATACATATGTAGAAACAGGCAATAAATCACCAGAACTATATTTAAGGCATTTAAACACAGAAGGTCTGCATTTCTTATTTACTGTTGCCTAATAAAAGTTACTTTAAACCTGTTTATTCAGATTGGGAGAAATTGATTAAAATACTAAAATTTATTAGAGACACAATGTTATACAATGAGAAAAGTAGACACACATTTTGCTTGTAAGATGCCATGCAGAGTCATTGAAAATAAGGATTATATAGGGTTCCCCCCCAAAAAAACAATTGAAGTACTAAAAGAATGATCCATAATTGATTTTGGACAGTTCTGAAAAAAAGAATGTGTGCTCCATTCTAGGGGCTGAATTAGGCAGATGTAAGTTTTTGACTACAAATGTAATGGCCTAAGCTACTAACAAACTCACAGATGATTATTTAAACAGGAGCACTTTCATCAGTAAAGATAATTTAGATTGCTAAAACAAAACTCGTGTGTCTTATGCAATTATAATCATAATGTTGATCAAGTCTTTGCACAGGATATCTCTTTTATTTACCCTGTGTCTATTTTTATTAAAGAGCATTTGATACCTTGTTGCAAACATGGAACTATAGTCCTTTCACAACTCCCATCAATTCCAGTTGTAATTTAAAACCGACATAAAGTAATTGGTGGATGTGTATATATATCATGTCTCCATTCCAGAGAAATAGTATGGTGAGATTATTTTTCCTAAACCATTCAATAAAATGAAATGAAAGGCAGCGTAGGGGAAAGGCAATCCTAAACTAGTTGTGACTCTGCCCTGAGGTTCTGAGGTCTCTGAAAAATTAAAAGATAAATCTCATTACCTTCCTTCATCAGCAAATTGCAAATTTCACTCAATTAACTAAAACCTATAAATGGTTTTATCTGATAGTGGTTAGTGTAGCAAGACAAAAGGAATCACATGTCTATAGTTTTTGTTTTTTTTCTCTTGCTCTAGACAGCCTCTCTTTTTTCTCATTGGTGCCATCTGTTCATCGACTGTGTATTGATCACAGCTTGTTAAGGACACTATATGTTCAGGACAGACAGGACTTGTGACTTCAGGTTCCTTCTTCTGGAAACTCTACGATGTTACGATCAACTCTATAAATGAGCCCCACCATTGAATACTTGTTTTCGTGTTTACATTTTTGGGGTCATTCTTTATATTTTAGGTTAAACATAAAACTTATTTCAAGAAAGTTGTACCTGCATGCTTTTCACCATTGATGCTCCAAACTTGCCTCTGTTTAATGAAAATGTAGGCAATGGTAATACTCAGGAGGCATACGAATTTCTTTTTAGAACTAGAAATCTAATCTATTTATAAAAGATAAGGCTAATGATGATGATCATGGTTATTTATAACAAGTTAACATATCACACCATGCTGTACGTTTCATACTGGCTTTATGTTCCTGGATCAAGTATTTTCAGCTTAGAGCTGGGAGGTAGTATAATGGCTGGGACGTCTGTAGTATTTACAGGCAGCATGGCTGGCTTGATGTCACGATAAGTAAGTTATTGTCTGCTGTAGGTCTTGTCTTAATGTCTCTGAGCCTTTGCTTCCTATCTATAAATTGAGGATTGAGGATAATAAAACTTACCTTAAAGAGCTGTTGCTAGATGGTAATGTATTCAGGGATGCATTACAATTTATTATGCATTGCATCAATGGTAGCTTAAATTATTTATTAAATTTATTAATAAGCATAGAGAAACTAAATTGGAGAGTGGAGAACTACAGTTTATTCAACATGTGTTTAATTTTTTTCCTCCCTTCTTCATTACCTATAACAAATCTATCAACAAAGTTCCTTTGGTTAGAGATAAAAGACATTTGATTCTATTTTCACCTTAATATCTTTCCTATCTGTCACTCCACGTTTGCCACTTATGTTTAAGCTAAAACCACCTTTTTTAAATGGAATATTGCAAAAGTCTTATGAATACTCTCTTCATCTTTACTCTTGCTCTCAAAACCTATTCTTTCTTCAGAGACGAAAGAAATCTCTTTAAAGGATAAAGTAGGACATTTTATTCCCTGCTTGAAACCATTCAATGATTTTTCTTTGTTCTTAGAAGAAAATCTAAGCTCTCCTAGTGGCCTCTACCATCCCGTCCAGTACCAATCCAGGAGCACTCTTCCTCATTCAATATCTCTCAGTTACACTGTGTGTATATGTTGGGAGGAGGGTGTTGGTGGTGGGTGGGATGAGCCATGATATGTTCCTAAATTGACAATCCAAGAATTTAAAAATAACTAGAAAAGTCTAATTACACTAGGTGAAATAGGCCAGGGACAGAAATTTAAATCATGTATTATCTCCCTGATTCCATATGTATGTGGAATATATAATAAAACAATCAGATTCTTAGAAGCAGAAAGCAGTATAGGTGAGAGAAATGGGGAGATGTTGGTCAAAGGATACGATGTTTCAGTTAGAAAGAAAGAATTAATGCTAAGTATTTGAAGGGACAGGTATATTAATTAGCTTAATTTTAATCCTTCCACATTGTGTATAGCGATACTATGGGATTATTTGTGCCTTATAAATATATGAAATTATAATTTGTTGATATTCAATACTACTAAAATTTTTAAAAATTAAGAGTCTGCATATATTTTAGTGTTCAGGAAACCTCTCATCCCTCAAGAAAACATAAATTGTGAGCTGAGTAGTGGAGGGTTATGGTTTTTCCCTCAGAGGATGACCTAGAGTTCACATAATGTGAATCGGTGGCTGTGGTTGTGTCTGTTTGCTTCAGAAAACAGATGAGTATAAATCTCTCTGATGAGAGAGGCATTCTACTTCCCCTCGGAGGACACCCTGGTGAGCACCGAGGACAACACATAAAAACGGGTAAATTTGTCTACAATAGTCAATGTTTATTTGTTCAAGTTTCTATTTTTTCTCTCAAGAAAAGTAGAGACGTTTTCAGGAAATCTTGAACTGGAACATTAATGCAAGGAAGTCCTGACACTTTGTAAAAATTACTGATGAAAAGTTTGAAAATCCAAATCTTTTAATTATAAGTTGGGAGGCACAGTTTGTACAAAATAATCTTTACTTATTTTATTAACTCATAGCTGTGTTCATTAACGCATTCCGGGGGTACCAGAGTATATGTAACAGTAATCTCTGACTTAAAAAGGCAACCGAAATATTTTTCTAACCTTCAGCGAGTTTTTTAATATTTTGCTACTTAGAAAATGTTATCTAAAATATGCTGCAATGATTGAAAAAAAGGCATTACAAAAGCTAGAATGTAACAACATAATGAACAAAGCTAAATTTTTTCATATACTAAATTTATAGCATTTGAACGAATAATATATATTTCAAGCTTATGTGTCCTATTGTTTCTAAAACTCCCTATGTTCCTCATAGCAGAGCTATAATAAGCCATTCATGATGACACCAGTTAAAAAATAAATGAACAAAATAATTTAAAGAAAAAATAAAGTTCTTGAAGATTCTAAAGTAATTTCTAGATAGGCTAAAAACTGTAGTTAATACAAACAATACATTTAAATAACAAGATATATCTTTTATTAACTCATAATCATATATAAGGAATGGCACCGAATGTTTTAAAAATATCATTCATTCATTCATCCATTCACTGCAAAATGTTTTTTGAAACCTTGGTAAGTATTGGAATCAGACATAGTTCCTAGGAGATAAGTATTAATTTGCCAATATTTGTTATTTAAGAATGTTAGCTCAAAAGAAAAGAAAATCAACCTATACCAGTACTAAGTTCCATAACTTGTTTCTTCCCTGTGAATAAACATTTTTTCAATTCTGAACTGGTCTTTCCAGGTCTTCTGTTATTTTGTCCCCCCATGTCTTTTGAGGCTATTAATAGGTATTTTTACTTTATTTTCTACTAATATGATTATTACTGTGATTTATAAATATTTGCCAACTTTGCCTTTCTGTATTATTGCTTTTATAATGTTGAATTTGCTTTACATTTAAAGTAGATCTCTTTTAAGTAGCACGGAGGTGAGTTTTGCTTTTTCAAGCCGTGCTGCAACAAAGTATCACAAACTAGATGGCCAAAACAATAGAAATTTATTGTTTTGCCCACAATTTTGGAGGCTGAAAGCCTAAAATCAAAAGCCAGCTTCTTTAGTTTCTTCTAAGCCCTCTCTTTGGCTTGTAGAGAGCTGCATATTTCCGTATATTCTCATGGCCGTTTCTCTGTGTGTGCACTTTCCTGCATTCTAACGCTTCTGCTTATAAGGACAACAGTCATATTGGCTTAGGACCCACTTTTAAAGACTTATTCTAATTTAAGTATCTCTTTTAAAACATTATCTCTAAAATAGTAACATTCCGAAGTACTGGGTGCTAGGAATTCTGTACATGAATTTGCGAGGAAACACAAGAGAGGCCATAAACAGTCTAATAATTTTTGCTTTTAAATCGAAATGCTTAGTTTATTTACATTTAATATAAGTTTTAATATGTTTGGATTTGAGTCTGCTGTTTTTGTCATTGTCTCTTTTATTTGCCCCACCTGTGATTTTCCCCCCATTGTATTCTATTATTTATTGATTGTTTTTGCACGCTTTGTTTAATTGAATACTGTTCAATACTTTACTTTGATTCCTTTATTGGCATTTAAGTCCTACCTGCTCCCTTTTTTTCATGTGTATGGTTGCTCTAGAGATTACTGTATACATTCTCTACTTAAGCACAGTCAATTTTAGAGTTACTCTTGTGTGCCAATTCATGTAAAATAAAGAACTTTGCAATAAGAAGTAGCCATTTCTCCTAAGGTTTGTGCTATTACTTACATATCATGTATTTAATCTACATATGAAAGTCCCAAATTGTTATAACCTTTTAGTTAAATAGTCATATTTTTGGAATATATTAAAGAAGAAAACATGAATATATCTTTTGTGGCTCTATTTCCTTCTTTTGGTATCATTTTCCCTCATCCTGAAAATTTTTATTAGTGTGTCTTACACTATAGGGATCAATTCTGCTATGAGTTCACTGTGATTCTTTTGTCAATTTACGTTTTCAGCCAGAAATTATGTTTTCCAATCTACCCTCTCTGTTCTATGCTTTTAAGTTTCAAAACACCAATAAGATAAAATGATTGATGTTGTCCCATACTTCACAGTTTTGTTTTGAATTTGTCTCATGTTTTATAGATTTACTAATTTATCTTGATCTAGATCCTTAGCTGGATCTTCAGATTTAGCAAAGTTTTTGACCTGTTTTACTGTTTTTTTTTTTCCTTTTCGATCTCCTGACATGTCCAATCTCTGTTAACATCCCTTGGAATTTCTTTTTTAGATATTTTCTTATTAATTTTAAATACAGAGGATGCACTTTGATTTTTTACAGATTATTTCCATTATAACTTTATAATTTCATAAGAACACATTTCTGTTATCAATCATATAAGTTAGTTTATTAATCCTGACATTTGATATTGAACATGGCACCATTGCTTAAATATATTTATTGATTTACATAATGGTGATTCTGAAATATAACAGGTGTAGGACTGTCAGCTGGGTTCATTTTTGATGAAAAGAGGAAGGGAAAGTTTTTTTGTTTTTTTTTCAGTTTTTGGCCAGGGCTGAGTTTGAACCCGCCACATCCAGCATATGGGGCTGGTGCCCTACTCCTTTGAGCCATAGGCGTCACCCAGGAAGGGAAAGTTTAATTGGAATTAAATAATGGGAAGTAAAACATTTACTGGAATAAGTATATTAATAAAAATCTTATTAAAAACTTTAAATCTGATTGTAATACTTTTAGTAATCATTATTCAATATAGATAATTTAACTTTAAAGTTTATTATTTTTGACTTATAGTAATAGTATTAAAGTATAAAATTCAGTAAAATATATTAATAACTGTAAAACAGTGATCAGCTTTCAAGGTTATGTTGGATTCTCAAGAATGGGCAGCTGGTTTTCTGCATGTGATGTATTTCCCTTAGTAAGTGAGACATGGAATGTGGGCTCAAGCTTAATATTTTCCTAACCCAAGTAACTAAATTGCTGAATGTAAGAAATTTCATTGCTATCACAGACAAACAGTTTGTTAGGTTATTGTTCCATGAATTTTTTTACCAGTTAAGTAATTATAACAGTGGTAATATGACATATACATTTTAAAACTAGAGCAAGAAATATAGCTTCAATATGAATATGGAAAATGTTATGAATTTGAAAATCAGATGAAATATATGATACACATTTAATAAAGATGTGATTTTTAATAGTTTGACAACTATTAAAACAATATATATTATTTTTAAAAAATAAAAAGATGAATGAAGTAATTTAATAATAAAATGAATAATATACATCTAAGTGTATGGAGAATTATTTTTTAATATTTATGCTTTTAATAAACTGAAATGCAGTAAGAGTGATTTCATTTATGCTAGTGGTATATGTTGCAAATACGTTAATTAAACTTGTAGCTACAGTACTAAGATTATTGAGGTTTAAAAATTAAAACTCTGAAAATTCTTACATATTAAAGATTATTGTTGGGCGGCACCTGTGACTCAAGGAGTAGGGCACTGGTCCCGTATACTGGAGGTGACAGGTTCAAACTTGGCCCAGGCCAAAAAAAAAAAAAAAAAAAAAAAAAAACTACAAATAAATAAATAAATAATAAAAATAAAAAAAATAAAGAATATTGTTGTCTTCTTTACCTTCTCCCTTATTTTTTGGTACATGTTATCACAAAATTACAGCATTTGACATGGAAAGAAAACTTAAAAATTGCCAATTTTAGCTAATTCTTTTTGGAAATGAAGAAACAGGTCCAGGATGCTCTGAAACTTGCCTGTGGTCATTGGTAAGAAGTGGTAGATGTGAAGTCTCTTCAGAGGTCTTTCCATTCTAACACATCTGTGTAAATTCATTTAACTTGTTTTTTCTCCTTTTTTTTTTCTTCTTCTCTCTCTCTCTCTTTTTTTTTTTTTTGTAGAGACAGACTCTCACTTTATCACCCTCGATAGAGTGTGGTGGCATCACACAGCTCACAGCAACCTCCAGCTCCTGGGCTCAGGTGATTCTCTTGCCTCAGCCTCCCGAGTAGCTGGGACTACAGGTGCCCACAACAACGCTTGGCTATTTTTCTATTTTGCAGTTCGGCAGAGGCTGGGCTTGAACCCTCCACCTTCAGTATATGGGGCCTGTGCCCTACTCTATGAGTCACATGTGGCGCCCTACTCGATGAACCACAGGTGCCGCCCCATTTCATTTAACTTTTAAAAGATGCTTATTGCCTTATGCTACTCATATATGCTATTTAAAATTTTCCATCAAAATGCCTGCAACAGTTGCGTACAGAGAAAGACATTACCACGTGGTGTTCCATTAGAATCTAGTCTAGAATCTGTAACAACAGGGTAGTTAAATGAATTTAAGCTTCCTCCTAAGCTCAAGATAAAATCTTTATGAGTTAAGTATATGTGAACTTGTATTCTGGAGGGGGGGAGGGAAAAAGTTATTATTTACATCTACAAAGGAGAAATGTAACTTGAATATTTTCCATACTGGGTTAAAATGATAGATCTTAATCATTCATTGCTTTTACATTTTATACCATTTGCTCTTAAATATAAGAATATTATATTCATCATGAGCTAATTTTAGAAAGAAGATACAGTTTTTATTCCTGCCATTAGACGGAATGAGGATTTGCTTCTCTCTAAAAGTAGTGAATGTGAGGAGAAAAAAAATAAATGGAGATGCTGTAGGAAGATTCTAAGATGGCCCGCAACAGATCTTGGCTTCCACCTATTCTTTTCCTTTGTGCAACTGCCTGTACTGAATGTGCAATGGATTTACTAATTTCTTGCTGTATTTGAAAAGAGAATATAGCAAGAGTGATGTGACAGAACTTCCAAGAAGACGTTCCAGAAAGGCGGTAACACTGTGGCCTCTACTGCAGTGGGTAAGCTCGCGCGCGCTCTCTCTCTCTTTCTCTCTCTAACATCCTAAGCTGCTTTGTTGTGAGGTCATTCAAGAAGCTCATGGAGAGGCCTATGTGGTGAGGAACCGAGTCCTACGATGTCAGGGTGAGTCTGCAGGTGGATGATATTCTTGTTCCAAGCTCGTCCATGTGCCTAAACTTGGAAGAAGAGTATTATCCCCCTGCAGACGAGCCCTGACATGCCTGTGGTCTGCCTCATAGCTTAACTAAAACTCGTAAGCAATTCTGAGCCAGCTGAGCAGTGCCCAGACACCTAACACATAGAAATCATGAATTAATAAAAGTTTTCTGTCTTAAAACTCTAAAATTTAGGGGTAATTTGTTACATAGCTATGGATAGCTATTATACTAAAGTTGACCAGAAGTGAAAAGTAAAATTTAAGAGTATCATTGTTATTTTCTTTTTCCATTCCAAAAGTATTGCTTTTGGGAAGCAGCTGTCAGCTAAAGGTCAAAATAAATCTTGGTATTCCTTTTAAAGATTTTCTTGTATTTTCTTCCCAGAAGAGTGTTTAAATATTTCCATAAACTTTAAGTCTATGCTAAGTTTCACGCATGTTTTAAGTAAGGAAATCACTCATACCATTACAATGCTTTTTACTTCTTCTAATCAACTGGGAAAATGGAAGAGAAATTATTTTTTAGTTAAGTTCTCTCGTAGTAACACTCCACAGCTAATCAGCGCTCTGACTCTGTAGTTACAGAGAGATGGTTAGCAAGGGGTCCTGCTTCTGAGTCCGCAGGGCAGCTGTTATTCACCCTTGGTTTAACACCACGTCGAGGTGGCAATAAGAAATCTAATGAAGAAAACATCACGCCTGGAGTAGTAATTTCTGGAGAAATCACATATGGTTGTTTGAATAGGATTGAGTAAGAATTGACATTTTATGTTATTGACTGTTATATAGATGCTTTACCCTCTCATCTTTTGTACATTTATGCCACTGTGATTCCTTCTGTTTTAGAAAGCAATAGAGCATATCATAACCAGAGTCTTATTTTTGTGCCAGACTTTGCTGCAGCTGTTCTAGCAATAATTTTTCACTAAACAATCTTTAAAAAGAGGTTCTGAGAAGTTTTGCTACCCGTAAGGTGTTTATTATTATTGTTGTTTTCCCAAAAAATCTGATAACATCTAACTTAAAATTCACAGAGATACTGAGGGCTTTCTTCCCCTAAACTTGCATGTTCTTCCCCCACCTTTAACTGAAACAAAGTCAAAAATTTCCTTTTTTTATTGAGTGTGATTTATGCATATAGCCAAATTCTCCTCTATTATGAAAGGTGAGCGAGCACAGATTTGTTGACAAGATTGAAATAATGCAATTGTAAGTACATAAAATCTTCTTGGGGTTATTGATGGCATATTTTCCTTTTAAAAATGTTATAGATCTGAACTTCATGGTAATCTAAGTGCAAAGATTTTAGAACTCTAAACATAAAGTTTTTTATATTTTGACCTGGTTTGTTACATGCTTTTTATGTTCACTGGAAGAAAAATTCTTATGTCTTTAGCACACAATATAATTTGTCAAACCTTTGCCAAGCTAATACAAATGGTAACCTTCTTATTACTTTCATTTATCCTTTATAAAAATACATATTTTTAGAGAATACAAATGTATCATATTTTATCAAACTAAAAGATATTTTTTTATTTCAGAGATTTAAAAAAAAGTGAGTCACTGGCATAATTAGCCATGAGAAATACTTAATCATCAACTGAAGTTTAACTTTACTAATCTCTAAGACTGTGTGATTCATCACCCTTGGTTGAAAATCTATAGCTAAGGTAACTATTGTTTATTATTTTTCTTCATAATTGAGCACTCCTGTTGAATGCTAAAATAAATTTTTAGAAAATGAGCAATAATTTTCTAGAGAGAATTTAATCACAAATCATATACCAAATTAAGACAGTCAAATTAAATTTTTCAAATATCTGAAAGCAAAATTATTCTAATTCATTAGGATTTTGTGTATATCTGAAATATAACTTCTATAATTATGTTTAAACCTTAGGTTCTGTTGCCCCATGGCAAAGACAGTAAGATGCTTGAGTTAGCTGATAGGTCTCTAAGAGACCAATTGTATCTATTCCTCTAAAAGAATTCGATTCATATGCCTTTCTGAGTTATATATTAGTGTAATCACAAATGCTGCAAAATGAGCCTGGTGGCATTTCATCTGGAATATAATTGTTGAAGAAATAGACTCATGGGTGAAGATTAAAGAGGCACTGATAGAATATTCTTATTTCTTTTGTCTGCCATTTAAATAAATATTTCCCATTGTGACCTATTTCTATCAATAGCTGCAAACTCACAAATATTCCCACACTGCTCTTAACAGTTAACACTAAATTCAGAATATTATGTAATAAACCTGTCCCAAAACTTCATTAGCCTTTCGACTATAGAAATAAACAGTCTAACTTTCAAACATTTGCAGAGTTTCCACTTCTCAAACTATGTGAAGCCTAAAGTCAGTTTTTCTTATAGGTTTCCCACCTAAATCACGTCAACATGTTATTAAACAAAGTTTCTCTGCTCCATGGCCTGAGTGATCACTCTCATTCACTGCTTTCAGAACTGCTCCTGCCTGTGAAACTGACTGTGCATTCTCTCTGTGACTTGTTTTCCTCCAAGCCACAGGCAGGTTGTTCCCTTGGTTCAGCCCGGGTTATATCTGTGACCATACCAGACAAGAAATGCATGGGAATGAGGCAAAAACAATGGGCGCATGCAGCACCCTGGGCTTAAAGCAATTGCTTCTTCCTGGCTGTGCCCTGCTTTGTACCCTCGGCTTTTACCCCAAGTCACAGTAGGGTAAACAAGCCTCTCTCACACATGACAATTCAGTAGCCCGGGAGGGAGATGCTGGTGGCTGAAATGCAGGTGGTTTCTGGAAGGAATAAATGGAATGATCTGGAATGTGCTTAGGGGTAAGATGGCTGGACTTTCGGATGGTTTGCATGTGGAGGTGATAATGAAGTTAGAATAGGATTCCACAAAGGGATGGATGTGGGAAATGAAGGAAGAAAGGCGTCTCTCGTGGTTTTGAAACTCTGGAAACCCTCTTTTACTCCATGTCAATAAAACGCATTGCTATGCCAGTTTTGACCTAACTC
Organism: Arctocebus calabarensis; assembly: GCA_963573935.1. Taxonomy (NCBI): domain Eukaryota; kingdom Metazoa; phylum Chordata; class Mammalia; order Primates; family Lorisidae; genus Arctocebus; species Arctocebus calabarensis. Next base: position 15,645 of record CAUYON010141337.1, read on the forward strand.
TGCACAGGCTCATTAAGGGCTAAAGGAAATGCAGCAGTCATTACCCACCACTTCATAGTAATTCCCGGTTCCCTTAAAAGCGCAAATGGTTATATCATAATCATTCTTGCTTAAATGGACAGGCTATAATTTGTTTTCTTTGATTAATAAAGTTGCTAAGTACTAGAGATTCTAACATCTAAAAAGTCAACAGCAGGCTGCTTGTTTAAATGGATTATACAAAGCGGAGTATAGAAAATAGTGAATCAGTCATGAACACCCTCCACTGTCGTTTGTCAGGACATTTTGTGGAAGAGCTAGTCTGGTTTTCACTGGATTTAGAGGGTGAGTATACAAAAAAATCTCTTTGGGGGCCCGCAAGATTTCCTCAAAAATATAGGCAGACAGCATTCAGCAGAGCTACAACTCAGCTGGAGAGAGAACAGTGTAGTGTCTCCTGACTAAGGGGCAGAGTCTTCTCCCTGACTATCTCTTTAATCTTTCCACCACCTCCAAAGTAGCACTGCTCACGCTAGTCTAAGGACGTGTTGGGCCCCGTGCTTTGATTTTCCGCTGCATCCCAGCGGTCAACTAACACGCTGCGCACGCACGGGGAGGCGGCGCTTCGCTCACCTGTGCAGCGTGTCCTGGATAGGTAAGAGCTCCGCGTTGGTCTCAGGCCGCGGTAACCACCTGACCTCTGCCATTTAGCTTCTATTACAGCCCTAGCCTTTTAAAGACAAAATAGGGAAACGTCAACTTCATTGTCATTTCTGACATTCCTAAGCTGCTATGTGATCAATGACTATTTTATCACAGAGGCGACCATTGTATCTCATCAGTAAAACATCAGTATCAAGAACATGGCCTGAATAACAAGATATTCGTTCACCTGAAGAAAAAGTAAGAATTATAGATGCAACTTACAGTGAAAAATCACCTTGTTTGTGCTTTATGTTTTGAAATTCTATTCTTCTGTTAAAGTAAAAAGGCATATTCTGGGTAAAATGACGCAGCATTTAATGATAGCTGTGATAGCTGTTACCTGTAACTATGAAACAATTATTAAGAACTTTCAGTTTAATGATTATCAAACATAATGGCAATTAATGTAGTGAAAAGAAAATATTTTTGCTAATTTATTATAAACATTATTTTATATGAAAATATTACTTAATAGGCAAATTATGTTCTTTAAAACTTAATCTAAACATTAAGAACTATATAGAAATAATTATTCATAAATTCTATAAATTAAGAAAAAAGTTTTAAAACCTCCTTTTCTAATAGTTATTTATTTCCACTTAGAGTGTTTTAAGAAAAGTCGTACTAGAGGCATTGTGGCTCGGTGGGAAGGGTGCTGGCCCCATATGCTGAGGGTGGCAGGTTCAAGCCTGCCCCGGCCAAACTGCAACAAAGAAATAGCTGGGCGCTGTGGCAGGCGCTTGTAGTCCCAGCTACTTGGGAGGCTGAGGCAAAAGAATCGCCTAAGCCCAGGAGTTGGAGGTTGCTGTGAGCTGCAATGCCACTGCACTCTACCAGAGCGATAAAGTGAGATTCTGCCTCTACAAAAAAAAAAAAAAGTCATAGTAAAAATTTTGAAGATGAAATTAAGTTAAAACAATAAGTCTTCCACTCAAGGAGAAAGACATCCATTTCAATAGATGTAGAACAAGCATTAGAGGAAATCCAGCATTCTATTATGATAAATAACCCTCAACTAGGCATAGAATTAACATAATACAAAATATTGAAAGCTGCATATGATAAACACACAGCCAGCATCAAACTAAATGGGGAAAGTTGATGCATTCTCCCCAAGCACTGGAACAAGATAAGGACATTCACTTTGATCACTTCCATTCAACACAGTACTGGTACTGGGAGTCATAGAAAGAACAATCCAGCAAGAGAAAGAAATTAAAAGGCACGCAAATTGGAAAAGAGGAATTAACACCATCCTTGTTTTCTGTGATATAATATTTTTTCGAATTAATGTGAGGAAAAAAAAATTGGATTACATCGTTCTCACTTCCAAGGTAAAGTTCACGTTGTAGGCAAGCCCCTCACCCTGGGGAAGTGCTGAATTAGATGTGCATTAGATGAGATCCCACCAAATGCCCTCTCTCCTCCCACCAATGGGCCCCTTTCCCTCCCCACGCCTCCCTTTTGCTAGATTATATTTGTGTTTTATCATTAATATGAGCATTTTTTTGAAGACTGGGATTCTTTACTAAATCAGCAAACTCATATTCCTCAAGCCCCAGACCATAGTGGGCGGCTCTCCCTTTTCTGTCCCCAAATCCCCCACCCCTTAGCCACAGTGAGGGGAATGGAAAATGAGAAGCCACAAGGGCTTACCTGGGAAGCCTCCCCCAGATGTGTGTTGAGCGCAGTCCAGCTGTGGCTGGGTAGCAGCTGCCACAGGCCCCTGCCTATAAATTAAGTCCCGGCAGCCACAGTGCTGGGAGAGGCAGCGTGGCAGAAGGCAGGAGGCCGACCAGTCAGAGGTAGCCAAGCAATGCCTTGAGGGTGCAGAGCTCAGAGGCAGGAAAGGCCAGTGGGAAGAGGAGAGAGAGTAGAGGGCAAGGGTGAGGTCCCAAATTTGGGTCCCGAGGGAAAAGCTGAGACTAGTTGGTCCAGTTTTGATGGGTGTGGAGAAGGGAATGTCTTATCAAGCACAGGGAAGAGACTACCATCAAGCACCCTAGAGGTGACAGGACAGGCTGGATCTTTCACCCTGGCAGAGAGGGAGCTTGAGAGCCCAGGGGCTCTCAGGGAATGGCACTGCTAAAATATACACACATGTATATTAACTATTCATGGGAAGGCAGGGGCTGGAGTGGGATCAGAGGATCTGGTGTTGCATCCTGTAGCCAGTCATGCCCACCTGAGGAGCCAGGGTTTGGTACCCATCTGTAACCCAATCACGTTCTCACTCTCTTGCAGCTGGTTGTCTGAGACGTTCCGAGGTTCTCCTTGGATTTCTTAGGGACCCAAACAGTATCCCCAGAGAAGAGCCCATCATCCTGGGCTACCGCCAGCCCACCTAGTTTTAATATTAGTAAAGCTTGAGACGTTGTTGAATTCATTTATCAATTCTAGTCTTTTGGAAGACTCATGAGGGGGTAGGTATAAGATCATAACACCATTCTTGAGATACTTAGTGATACTTGAGATACTTTCAATCATACTACAAGGCTATAGTAACTAAAGCAGCATGGTACTGGTACAAAGGTGGAGACAAGGATCAATGGAATAGAATAGAGAACTCAGAAATAGAACCATATAACCATGGCAAACTGTTTTTTGACAAAGCAGATAAAGACCTGCATGGGGGAGAGGATGTCCTATTTAATACATAGTGCTTGGAAAATTGGGTAGACACATAGGTACAAATAAAAATGGATCCCTATTTTCTACCATGTACAAAAACTTAACTCACTATGGATTTAAAACTTAAATATAAAACCTGAAACCATTCAAAATCTAGGGGAAAAAAACCTAGGAAAAACTCTTCTGGACATTGGCCTAGACAGAGAATTTATAACTTTTCATAAGATCCCCTAAGCAAATACAACAAAAATAAGTAAATGGAACTTAAACTAAAAAGGAACAGAAATAATCAACAGAGTAAATAGACAGCCTACTGAACACATGTAGAAAAAATACTCACAAACCATATATCTGGCAAAGAACTAATGTCTACAATCTACAAGGAACTCAAACAAATCAGCAAAGAGAACAACTCCATTAAAAAGAGGGCAAAAGACATGAACAGACATTTTTCAAAATAAAATATACAAATGGGCAAAAATCATACGGAAAAAGTGTTCAACATCACTAATCATTGGGGAAATGTAAATTCAAACCACAATAAGGTATCTCCTCACTCCTGTCAGGTTAGCCATTATTAAAAATTAAAAAAAAAACAATAGATGTTGGTGCAGAAGGGGTGAAAAGAAAGTGGTTGTACACTGTTGATAGGAATGTAAATTAGTAAACTTCTATAAAAAACAAGATGGAGAGTCCTCCAAGAACTAAAATTTGCTCTAACATTCTATTCAGCAATCCCACTACTTGGTATCTACACAGAAGTAAAGAAGTCATCATGTCAAAAAGGATACTTGCTCCCATATGTTTGTAGCACAATTCCCAATTCCAAAGTTATGGAATGAACTTAAGTTCCCATCCACTAAAAGAGTGCCTGAAGAAAATGTGGGTAGACACACACACACACACACACACACACACACACACACACACATATATCATGGAATACTACTCAGCCATAAAAAAGAACAAAATACTGTCTTTTGCAGTAACTTGGATAGAACTGGTGGTTATTATCCTAAGTGATGTAGCTTGGAAATGAGAAAACAAATACCACAAGTTCTCATTTAGGAAAACTCTCAAGTGGGCACTAAGATATAAATATGAATGGTCATACAGAGTATCCATAACAGACATTGGAGATTTAGGGGGGAGGATCAGGATGAGAGATGAATATTTGGGTACAATGTACACTATGATGGTGACAGCTATACTAAAAGCCCAGATTTCACTCCTACACAATTCATCCATGTAACAAAATCCATGTGTAACCACTTCATCTATTGAAATTAAAAAAAACATAAAAGAAAATTAGATCTTTTCTATATATTGTTGCACTTTTAAAATTGGACTACTAACATTTTAAACAATAAAATTAAACTAAAAATTTTGATAACATTTTTGGTTTATTCTTTATCCCAGCACTTTTTTAGGAAACATATACGTTGAAGAACATATTGATCAATTTGACAAACATTCACCTTTCAGCAAAACATCCACTGGGTAAAATACTGCTGTGCAAAGATGTCTTAGATATTGAACACAAAGTGGGTTTGTGTTTGAGCCTTCACTTCCATATCACAAGGCAGATTCTCCGAGTTCATGTTCTCCGCCTTGGCAGTGAGGCCTCCCAGCAGGAGCCCTCTGTTTAGTATGTTTCGTGGTAAATAGGAGCACACAGGATTTATTTATTTATCAATGTTTTGTGATTTTTATTGTAACAAAAGGAAGGCCAGGTTGAATACAACATTGACTGCCGGTTTTGAAGTGTTAGCTTGACCCTCATCGTTGTTACAATAGGAAAATCCTTGATACTCAGGTTATTTCCTATAAACGTGTTATGAAATGATTTTTGAAAGTGACAATTTCTTTGGAAAGAGCATGGGTTTTCAAAAAAGCAGTTCTTAATGTGTCATATTATCACATATATCTTGATATGACATAAAAAGTGGGAAGCACAAAATATTTAAGAAAATTTGCAGGATAAAACTTTGAAATTATTTTACCAAAACAAAGAAAATGTGTTTTGCTTTTTCTTCTTTATACTTCTCTTCAGCTTGCCTGATGATGACAATATTAGTTATTAATTTAACAATCTCTTTGTGTATCATTCCTTTCCAGCAAAATAAAAAGAGGAGATATTGTCTAAAATTAGAATTCTTGCTTGAAAGCATTTAATGAGGTAATAATGTTTTTTTGGACTTTGGCTTAGTAAGAAATGGAAGATGTTGATATATCCGTTACCATTTATCCATATATATGAATACATAGAGAATATGTAGAAATATATTTGAAAATATGTAAAAGATATGTAAGTATATGTATATCTAAATATCTTAAATTGCTGCATGTTCTAAGTTATATTAGAAAAATCTATGTAAGTAAACACAAATATTATATGTGGTTTTATAGAACTAATAAAATATTATATATTGAAATCTAAAAATACCTCTCTACTTTGTGTAAAATAGAAAACTTACAGTATTTTCTGTGCCTTTTGACGTCTTTATGCATCCTCATTTTTATGTTTAGAGAAAAAGGAAATTAAATATCTAAATAGGAGAGTTTTAATTTTGCATCGTTACAAATCAAAACCATGTGGAAAGCTAAATATACCTTTGAAATTTATTTATTTTCTGCAGAATGTGCCTTAGCAATTATTATCACCTAGAAATATGAAAGCAGTTTTCTCTAATTGAAAAAAAGTTACAATTGTTCTCTGAAGGCTACATCGGTCTGGATGATAAGGAGTTTCATGTATTATAAGAATTAGGGTTTCCACCAGTGTGGAAGGAGCTGCAATTTTGAAGGTTAGGAAGACTGCAGCCAGCTATTAGTTACTATAACAGCTCACTTACAACAGCATGAAATCGCCCGGTGGAAGACAGAAGCTGTACAGCTTGGGGTAGGACACAAGTGGCATGGCCAGAAGTGCTCTGGCAGTGTGCCACATCTGTCTGGATGACACATTGAAAATCTGTTTCATTTCTATCTTGCAAATTTCTCCTTTCATTGTGAAAATAATGATTAGCAAATACAGGGAGGGGAGTCTGAGAAATGTATTCGACGGTTTTTGTAAAGACTATTGATGGTGCCAAGTTGACAACAACCCACTGAAGTCATCTAACACTGTATAAGATTTGAAATGGAAACTTGAATTTCCAACATTATCTAGTCTTTTTGCAGATCACAGGGGCTTGGAAAGGGAAAAGCAATAGCATGGAGTCTTCTGGGCGGAGACTACTGGGCCAATGTGTTTGTGGATAAAAGCTTCAACTTAATATGGAAGCACAGAGATGCCCAGAAAATATGTCCCAAGTGTTAGACCTTAATCCTTTCAATTTAAAACTTTTTATTGCTTCTTGAAAATCTAAACTTCCTACAATGGCTATTCTTGAAGTGCAAGTTGGCTATAACATTGTAATCTATTCAGGATCTTAGAGGAGATTTCAATTTAGGAAATGAGGGATGTAAATGGAAAAATGGTGATCCTTGAATACCTATTTCCTCTACTTTACAAGAATGTTTAAAACCAGGGCCAGGGGTTTGTTTAACTATTCTAACTTTCAGAAACACTTTCTAGTCTTTAACTTGGGGTATAAACTTTGTATTTTAAAAGTAACCATAGAGTAGCATTCCTGTTCTACATTATCACACACATATTGTTGTATACAAAAGAGTATCTTGATTAGAAAATGATAGCTCAAGCAGCATTATTTACCAACAGTGAAGCACATTTGGTTTTTGAAGAACAGTAGATCCTATGGAGTGAGGATATTAGCTTTTAAACTTCCTCTAGCGTAAACTTACTCCTAATAAACTACTTCCTCTGCGGAGGGAGGATATTAGCTTTTAAGCATCCTCTGGCGTAAACTTACGCCTAATAACCTACTTATGAGGCTATAATAGTATGGTGTTTTCAATTAGGTAGAAAGTCTGTGGAAACTTTTCGTAATGCATCTCACTAATAGTAAAATTGTACTACCTATTACAAAGTAACCAGACCTGGAGGAGCTACAGAGAACCCAGTTAATTGAACTGTATTTCTAAATGTTGCACATTCATAGAACCCTCCCCTTATCAGAAGTCTGGACAACCCACACACCTAAAAAACCATTCTTTTAGTCTGAAGAGAAAGGAGAAGGAAAAGAAAATGTCTGGAGTAAGATCTGTTCCGTATCTAATTAGTGCATTTACATAATTGAGTCATCTCATCCCAAAATTTCATTTGTCCCTAAGACTCATTTTAGGCAAAAAAATAGCCTCTGGGGAAATAAATATAAATAGTACTTCTGCACTGTTTTTTTTTTTTTCATTATACTGAAGAGAAACTATTTGTTTCTGTAATTGCTTTACTGTACTCCTGAAATGGTCTTTGCTTTGATGAGTAATTGGTATATACTTAAAAGTTAGGGATTTAAAATAAAAACCCAGGCGGCGCCTGTGGCTCAAAGGCGTAGGGCACCAGCCCCATATACCAGAGGTCGTGGATTCAAACCCAGCCCCGGCCAAAAAATGAATAAATAAATAAATAAAATAAAATCCCGTTAATTTCACCTGGGTTTTTATAATTATTGTTCTTAGAGTTAAAAATAAACACTCTCCTGTGCCCATTTTTCCTCGTTGCTCTCCATAGAATGTCATAAGACTTGTGATGTGGTCTCTTCAAACAACCCAGACAGTTCTCACGTTATTTACTCAGCCTGATGGAAAGCACACAGAATTCAAAGTCAAAAAGCAGAAGTTCTCCTACCTGGGTTTGTTACCACTACTGCGTGACTGTGAACCTTTCATCGATCCACCCCTGGCCTTACACCTTGTTCGTTAATTCATAAGAATAGCCAAGCGATTTCTTCCAGTTCAACATTTTGTGATTTTGTAGCGTTATGTTATTTGCAGAACTATCACTATCTGGGTGAAAAATCCTTACAAAAGACTACTCTAGATAGAGAAGAAGATAAGTGTGATGCCGCCATATCCCCAGGGGCTTTGAGGAGTGAAGAAGAGAAAGTTTCCTGGAGGGAGATAAATGGTGGAGAGATTTCACAGGCTTTACAAAGGGGAAATTAGGACATTTCCCTGGGAATGTTCTATCTCTTCTTACCTAAGTAAAAGCCCTTTAGTACCTGATACCTAACAAAAAAGACAAAGGTTACTAATCAGTTCAGCTTTTAGTACTGCTGTTCTCCACACCTGGAGAAGTAAAACAAGGAAGGGACATGGGGTAGTGGAGAGAGCCTGAACCCTGGGCCCAGCTCACCAGGTTAGTAATCCCAGTTTGATTACTTGCCGATGGAGCCATCATGGACAAAACTTCTTAACTTCTGATTCCTCATCTGTATGTTAAGTTGGCCAGCTTGCCTGGGGTCCCCTTTGTAAGACTGACGTTTTACTGTGCTGGGGCGGCTTGTCGTTGGCTCAGACCGACTGTGTGCACAGCATCCAGCTGACCCTGCCCAGCGCATCTGCCCCAGGAGGCCTGGTTGGGGCAGAGCCAGCAGAGCTGAGGTGAATGCAAAGTTCACCCGATTGTTCCACCGTTAGTAGTGAAGTGCCTTGTCTCTGACTCAGGAGGTTTGTGTTTTCTGTCAGCATCCATGAAACTGGCAGGTTATCCAATGCCCAGAAAGCAAGGTAAATAAACCTCCAGTCCTTTATAGTTCCTGCCACTGTAAAGAGGGATGAAAGTCACGTCAGATTGTTATGAGGACTATGTCATTATCATTTGTAAAAACCTCAGAAAGGGATGTTTACTATAGAAAACAAAACTAAATTGATCAAATAAAGGTAAAGACCTAGCAGGCCACGTGTAGCCTCCTCGTAGGCTTCTTCTAAAGGGAATTATGGTTTCCAGATAAATTATTAAAAACAAATAGTAAATGTCTGCAGACTCTAGAGAGTGACCCAAACTAGGCAGAAGCCAAAGGAGTATGATGCTTGACAGACGGGAGAGGGTTTGCAGAAACTGAGATGTATACAGGTTTTTTTGTTTTTCCCTCTAAACAGCAAGCTGTGAACTAGAGCTCAAGCCAATATGAAGTCATGATGGATTCAGAAACTGAGCACCAGAGTTCAAGGTTGAAAGCAGCTGGAAATTGAAGGAAAAAATATTGGGGAAAAAGGGAGTCATCAATGGGAGAACAAAATCCTTCCTACAAACTTCTCTTGTGCCCATGGCTGTTTCTGGAACTGTGAAAATGCACTGAGACTTCCTTGTGGCTCAGGAAAAGCAGGAGCTTGCAGGATGACAGAGCTGGGCAGAAACATCAGTAGGTGCTGAGTAACGAGAAGAAAATGGCGTTTAATTCTGGTCATGTAAAACTCTTTCTCAAAAAGTAACAAGGTATAGTGGACTGTATATGACGTGCATACGTTTTGCACAGCCAAAACAAAGCTAACAAAACCAAGAAGGAACTTGATTTCTTAAGGCCTGTGTAATGTTTTTTAAAATGTCACAGGTAAGGTATCATAAAATACGTATAAAAAGCGCATATATTACCTGGTATTTTTCAGAGGATTAAATGATATAATGTAAGATATTTATAAAACTTTCTTTTATGTTGTAGGAGATCAAAATAAAATTAATTAGATTTAATAACTATAATGTACCTCAGTTTGAGAAAGAAAGGGAACTTTATCTTTTAATCAGAAATTAAAAGGTTGGGCATGGTGGCTCACTCTTGTAATCCTAGCGCTCTGGGAAGCTGAGGCAGGTGGATTGTCTGAGCTGAGGAGTTCAAGTGAGACTCTGGCTGTAAAAATGGCTGGGAGTTTTAACAGGTGCTTGTAATCCCAACTATTTGGGAGATTGAGGCAAGAGGATCACTTGAGCCCAAGAGTTTGAGGCTGGCACTCCATGGAGGGCAACAAAGTGAGACTCTGTTTCAAAAGAAAGAAAGAAAGAAATTTAAAAATTCTGTGATACCTTATTGTCCTTGAGACGTTGGGCATAAAATATCCCAGTAATAGATTAATGAAGGAGAAAGTTACCAGGTAACAGGGAATAAATGGAGGAAAAACACACCAGTTTAATATATAAAAATATTGCCCTGATTCATGGCTACAGTTTCTCATGTATAAAACAGAGAAAATAACATTGTTACAGTAATTGTAAATATTACATAGGAAAATTATGCATTCAAATTTCTTAGCAAAATTCCTGACATACTTATTACTTAAATACTCAATACTATTAAGTGGACTGATCATTCCTTATGAACTCAGAGATAACCATAGCCAATTGCAAGTTATCTCCAAAATACTGACTTGAGGAAATAAGTCGTCAATAAAAATATTGAGCCATGACGTTTCTAACTTAATGACAATTTACACTAACACACGCCATCCTCCTTCATAATATGCTATTATGCTAATCATCTGAGGGCATCCTGAAAATTGGTGAGCTAGAGATTTCTATTAATGAAGGATACAAACCCTGCCAGAGGGGAGGCACAGCCCGTCAGCGCTGGAAGGATAACCCAAGTATTCTGATTCAAAATCTCTAGGTTTTTCCTCTAATCTAGAACGTTTTTCATCATCTAGAACTTGACCCAAACTAGAGCACGCTAATTTCAACTCACCTTGGCTTTTCTATTTCAGACTCCCCAGAGACTCTTCTCTTAACCAGATTCTTTCTGCCTTATTCTTTCATGAAAAGTTTGATTTTTCATCTTTTCTAATTAGTTTTGAAAGAGAATGATCTTCTGCTTTCTTTTCACTGGATCTGAGCCACTGCAGAGAGTGAAAGGTATGTTTTGACAATATGTTTTGGGGATGGAGGTGTGAGCCTTACATAAGAGAAATGAATGGAATTTAAATGTGAGTGTCTGTTCAGAAAGGGCAGGAAAGAACCAAGAAAATGGTTTTCATTTATCTTCCTTTTAATCAAAGCTTGCATTTAAGGAGAGGAGGTCCATCCCTCTAGGCAGAAGACAAAGGGCTCTGTAATCATCAGATACTAATCTATGGTAGAACAGAGTCTACTGTCCACTTCTTTCTTAAAATGGGGAAAATTCATCATTTAAAGACATCTTCAATTTACCTTCTGGATAGGCGAAAATTTATATCCAGTGCCTTGGTAATTAATGTTATCAAATCTCATATTTTGCCAGTATTCTTTTTTGATACACAAATATTATAAAAGAAGAAAGACATTGACAGATAATAAAAATTTGCATAAAAATAGCCTGTCTACCAGACTGATAAGTATAGTACTTGGAAGCCTAAGAAATACTTTCTGTGCTAATATTGATACATCAGCAGTTAAAATTGGTTTTTCTGTCACTATTCTTTCATTGAATTATAATGGTTTGGTCAATTTTGTATGATATTGCCATTCTGGGTGAACTTTAATAAGGTCAAATGTTCATTAGGACACATTATAATTATTCATGTAGAAGCATGTATTTTGGTTGCATAATATTTTATTAGGAATCGCCTAATTGTGAAATCAAATGCAGATATGATTATTGTTATCTAACAGCATCATAAACATTGATGATGGAAGAGTCATATAAGCATCATACACTGAAATCGTAGCACTTAAATTCAAAATCAAGTATTATTAACACTTTCGTTGGAGAGGACTATAGAAAGTGTTTGAATCACGTCTTGCTGTCACAGGGGAAAAACTGTTTTAAAGTGGAAGTCTTTAATAATTCATACTTCAAAATTAGCAGTGACATAAAATGAAGAACATGGTGAAGATGCCTATATTTCATTATAACTCGAGATTAATTTCTTATAGTTTAGTATTTATAGTTTACAAAAGGAATCGGCACACAATTGCCTGCTATAAAAATATAACTCTCTAGATAAAGATGTAATCCCTAAAAGGTCTAAGTACAATCAAGAATAAGATCACAACTAATAATAGCAGTGGTCTGAAATAGTAATAAAATATTGTTAAATGTGGTACTGTTCTCTGAAGAAAATTTAAATCTAATAAGTGCCAATTTCAAGGGCATTTCAAAGGACTAGGAGTTTTTAATCAGAGCTTTCTGTTTTTCTAATGAAATTTGGAAAAAACATTCAAATATACATGGTATCCTGGTTTTTGTAACAGAATAACTGGATTGGTCTGGGCTCTGGTTCTTGTTGTTGAAACTATATCCCAGCTATTTACATCCTTGTCCTGCTTCTAGACTTTTGTTTTGGGCAACTTTGCATGGCCTTGAGGTAAACCGAGTCATAGAGATAGAAAGATGGACCCCACTTTGATATAATAGTTGATAAAATTTATTACACCTGCAGGGGGCTGATACCGTAAAGGCATGCAGCCTCGAATGCCAGGCGGGCAATCCTTTTATACCACTTTTCTTGCGTGATCAGCAAAGCAAGCTAGCGTAACACAGAAGCCAATCATAGCAGTTAAGGCAGGGTCACAGGGTGGGGGGTACATATTGGTTCATAAGTCATAAGATACATCACAAATTCATTACTTCATGGGTCATAAGGTACATGGTTCATACATAGTTCGGGGTACAAAGTGCAGGCATAAGAGTTGGGTAAGTTTTCAAGGAACTCGGGACTTTCCACCAGGGGGTATTGCACCAGGGGCTTTCTTTACCCCTCCCTTCCTTCTGTAAGCTTATCTCTTTTCCCAGAATTTAGCTCCTGTGCCCTTGAGAGGGCTGGGGCTAAAACACAAAACACTTTCACCTTGAAGGGTAAAGGGTGTGTTACATTCTTTAAATCTATGGGTTGGGAGATTAGTAGCAGGGGTAGGGGGCTTGGTGCAGGGGCAGGGGGCTTGGTTATTACAGCCTCACAGGGCAAAGAGAAGACTTCCTGTCTCTTTTTTTTTTTTTTTTTTTGTAGAGACAGAGTCTCACTTTAT
>CAUYON010141339.1:0-25115 GCA_963573935.1 Arctocebus calabarensis
CTTGAGACCACAAGTTTAAAGTCACTGCCACATACTCTAGTCTGAGCAACGAAGTGAGGTTCTGTCTTGAAAAAAATAAAACAAAAAGAAGCAACAAATAAACCAAAAGGTGAGACGTTTGATGTTGGAATGTGTAATTTAGCTTCTTTGGAAACTAGTGGGCCAAATGTCCTGAAAATCCATTTTGAACAAAATAATGAGTTCACACTGTAAACATTTGCTTAGGAGGAGAAATACAATGATCTAGTTTCATTGGGTTCTGGCGGAGAGATAGACTTTATCTTAATCATGGCTCCCACCCTGGGTCTGTAGACGGAGACTAAGCACCACCCTGAGCGGGGCCACGGCATGCACATGGCGGGAGGGGTGTTAGGTGCCAGAAACTGAGTAAGGCAAAGTATCTTACGTGATTTAGTCAGAGGCTTAGCTGTGGGCAGGGGGAAGAACCTGCGGCCATTGGTTCTGCCCCCGACTGCCCCTGGCAGCCGCTGCGCCCTCCACAGCCACGTTACCTCTTGGGAACCTTAGCTAGAAAAATAAGGAAGTGGGATTGCATGGGTGCTTCGCGCAGTCAGTCGGCTTAGCTGGGATGAGCTCCTGGGTGAGCTTCTGCCAGCCAGCAGAAGGCCAGGTGACGACCTCTGTGTTGTGTACATTACCCTCCCCGCCAGAGGACTTGTTATATTGTAATGTGACACTTGCACGACTGTCCTTCATTCTCAGGCAATCCCTAGGAAGCACCCAAACATTCCTGTCATCTGTTTCATAGTTAAGCAAACTATTCCAGATCACCGTGCAGCGGGGCAGAATAATAGAATCCCTCTGTCCATTGTTCCTTATAGGATGTGTCCTCTGAGCGGCCTCAGGAAACCTCTTCAGTACCGAAGCAGGTGTCTCGCTCAGTGAGAGAGGCTGGTGGCAGCCGGGGCCATAGGGAGCAAGTTGGGGTGGTGTGACTGGATCTAGCAGCTGTGATTCATTTCAGCAACGCCAGCTGTGAGTGGGGAAGGCGTGGAGGGGCTGGCGATGGGGGGAAGGAGAAAGTGGCAGAAAAGTGATGGTGTGAGTTGGTTTTGAAGGGCACTGTCTGAAAGACTTCTGAAAGCTGGTTAAGAAACTTCCTTACTGACAGGAGTCCCACTGGGAAACTTAGTCATTCTTTTTTGGTCTTTATTTTCCTAAATTGTCTTCTATAAACACAAAGCTGAAACCAATGGGTTCAGTTTATACAGTGAGCACCTGTCCAGGAAAAGAGAGAGGCAGATAGGAAGGCAGGAAGAGAGGAAGGGAAAGACAAAAAGAAGGAGGAGGCTGGATGTGGAGGCTGCCTGGAATCCCAGCACTCAGGGAGGCCGAGGCGGGTGGATTGCTGGAACTCGGGAGTTCAAGAGCAGCCTGAGCAAGAGCAAGAGCCTGTCTCTCCTGAAAAGAGAAAACCAGCCGGCATCATTGTAGGATCCCAGACACTTGGGAGGCTGAGGCAGGAGGATCGCTTGAACCCAGGAGTTTGAGGGTAATGGGAGCTATGGTAGCACTACAACACCCGGGGCAACGGAGTGAGACTCTGTGCAAAAAAAAAGGCAGAAAGGATGGAAAGAAGGAAGGAAGGAAGGGAGGGAGGGAGGGAGGAAGGGAAGAGAAGGAAGGAAGGAAGGAAGGAAGGAAGGAAGGAAGGAAGGAAGGAAGGAAGGAAGGAAGGAAGGAAGGAAGGAAGGAAGGAAGAAAGGAAGAAAGATAAAGAAGGAAGGAAGGGGGCGGCTCCTGTGGCTCAGCGAGCAGGGCGCCGGCCCCATATACCGAAGGTGGCAGGTTCAAGCCCGGCCTCAGCAGAACTGCAAAAACAAAAAAATAGCCAGGCGCTGTGGCGGACGCCTGTAGTCCCTGCTACTAGGGAGGCTGAGGCAAGAGAATCGCTTAAGCCCAAGAGCTGGAGGTTGCTGTGAGCAGTGTGACGCCACGGCACTCTACCCAGGGCGATAAAGTGAGACTCTGTCTCTACAAAAAAAAAAAAAAAAGAAGAAGGAAGGAAGGAAAGAAGGAAATAAGGAGGGAAGGGAGGAAGGAAGGAGGGAAAATCAGACAGAAAGCAAAAAAAAAAAGAGAGAGAGAGAGAGGCAGGAAGGAGGGGAAGAAGGGAAAGAAACAAATGAAAGAATCACCTGGGTGTTGACAAAGAGAGCAGAGGTGCTCTGATGGGGGCTGTGCTCCCCAGTACCTTGGCACCGTATTAGGATCAGAACACACCCCCTCACCCTCCAGCCGTCCCTTCCTTTTCAGTGTTCACCATCAGCCACTAGGATCTTCTATAAAGTGTTTGACGTTTGCTATATTCACTGTTCTCCTGGGAAGGCAGAGACTCCGGTCACCTTACCCATGTGTGTAACGCGCGGTCGCCCCGGGCTAATCCTGTCTCATTTACATTGATTCGTATTAACCTCCATTTAGAAACTTCCATGTCAGAGGTTGATGTTTTCCAGTCTTTTCCCCTCCACTCTGTGGTGGTGTCACCTCCTGGGAAGGAGCCCCCACATCTCCCACAGAGCAGGGATCTCACTTACTCCGTCGATGGACGTGTTTTCGTGTGAACGTCTGTGTGTTCCGTGTGCCCTGATGTCCCACCCGCTGTCAGTTACAATATCAGAAATTAAGACCCACGCAGAAATCACAGTGTCTTTGTTTTCACTGTCTTCCAGTGTCATCTTGCATTACAACATATAAGAAGACACCACCTCCAGTCCCACCCAGAACTACCACGAAACCTTTCATTTCTATCACAGCGCAGAGTAGCACAGAGTCTGCCCAGGACGCCTACATGGACGGACAGGGCCAGCGCGGAGATATTGTCAGCCAGTCTGGACTCAGCAACTCCACGGAGAGCCTGGACAGTATGAAGGCTCTGACAGCTGCCATCGAAGCTGCCAATGCCCAGATCCACGGCCCTGCAAGTCAACACATGGGCAATAACACGGCCACCGTCACCACCACCACCACCATAGCTACTGTCACCACGGAGGACCGGAAGAAGGACCACTTTAAGAAAAACAGATGCCTGTCTATCGGGATACAGGTAACAGCCTCCCTTTGTGTCTTTCAAAATGGGAACTCTAAACTAAGAAAGTGCCCATGTTTTCCCCTAGATTTGCTGTCTTGCCATTTTGTTTGGTATATTTATGTCGGACCAGATTTTTAAATTACTGGCCCTCGACTCCCTGCCTTGTTAAATGTGATGAAGATTAGGAAGATATTTTGTGTGTAGAGGCTATCATTTTTGTTCTCTAAATTGAATATATGGACTGGGCTCGGTGGGTCATGCCTATAATCCTAGCACTCTGGGGGCCTGAGGTGGGTGGACCCCTTGAGTTTAGGGGTTGGAGAGCCTAAGCAAGAGTACCCCATCTCTACTAAAAATCGAAAAAATTAGCTGGTTATTGTGGCAGGTGCCTGTGGTCCCAGCTACGTGGGAGGCTGAGGAAGGAGGATCACTTGAATCCAGGAGTTTGAGGTTGCTGTGACACCACCGCACTCTAGCTTGGGCAACAGAGACTTGGTCTCAAAAAAAGAAAAAAATGGTAGTGGCTCAAGGAGTAGGATGCCAGCCCCGTATACCAGAGGTGGTGGGTTCAAACCCAGCCCCTGCCAAAAACTGCAAAAAAAAAAAAAAATTCAATATGTGACTTAAACTGCAGGAGAATTCCAGAAACCTGAGCACAGTCAAACCTAAGGTACCATCGAGTCCTAATGCACATTTTGATTCACAAAAAAGAAGTGAACATACGAGAATAACCTGGGTCACGAGAGGTGTTCCCAGTGGTATTACAGTCTATTCAACACTATTGAATTGGCTCGGCGCCTGTGGCTCAACGGGCTAAGGCGTCAGCCACGTACACCTGAGCTGGCGGGTTCGAATCCAGCCTGGGCCCGCCAAACAACAATGATGGCTGCAACCAAAAAATGGCCAGGCGTTGTGGTGGGCGCCTGTAGTCCCAGCTACTTGGGAGGCAGAGGCAAGAGACTCGCTTGAGCCCAGGAATTGGAGGTTGCTGTGAGCTGTGATGCCACGGCACTCTGCCCAGGGTGACAGCTTGAGGCTCTGTCTCAAAATAAATTAATAAATAGGCTTGGCGCCTGTGGCTCAATGGGCTAAGGCACCAACCACGTACACCTGAGCTGGTGGGTTCGAATCCAACCCGGGCCTGCCAATCAACAATGATGGCTGCAACCAAAAAATGGCTGGGCATTGTGGTGGGTGCCTGTAGTCCCAGCTACTTGGGAGGCAGAGGCAAGAGACTCACTTGAGCCCAGGAATTGGAGGTTGCTATGAGCTGCGATGCCACAGCACTCTACCCAGGGCGACAGCTTGAGGCTCTGTCTCAAAAAATAAATAAATAACAAAAACAAAAACAATAAGGAAGCCAATGGTCAATAAAAGCAGAAGTGCCTCCTGTCATGTCAAGAAGGGGACATAGACAATAACTAGAACCTAAGCACCCATAGTGACAAGTCATGTGAAGCGCCATGAGAGAAAAGAGCATGAGAAGATAACCATAAGGCATGAGTTAGACGGTGTGGTCTGGGAGGAACTCCTGGATGAGGGAATATTTAGGCTGAGGACAGAAGCCAGACAGATGATGAGTAGGGAAAGAGAGTCCCTTTAGTCACCTGCCTCTGCCCTCTGTAAGCCCCCAGCTGTCCCTCTATGCCTCCTTCTGCTCCTGGGTCAGCCAGTAGAACTGGCCTCATGGCAGGCCACTCCCCTATTACCCCACATGCCCCTCAACTCCCCCCTATACTGTTCTCTGTTCTTTCCTCTTCCAACAGAACCACAGGGCTCCAGGGTGGGGAGAGAGTCTGATTCGAAGGAGTACCCCCTATCAATGTTGGGGGGCTGTAGAGGTGCAGTTTGTGCCCTCTGGGAGGATCAGAAGGTCCTCTCTTATCTCTGAGTCTCAGGAAAGCCCAGGCATGTAGTTTACAAACCTTACAAACCTATATGGTGTCGTGTGGTGGGCTTCCTGTGAGCAACATGTGTCAGCACCTGCTGTGTGCCAGGGCTAGCTGAGGGATCTCAGGATATTGTTTGTGGGTTCCCCCAACTCCCACCTTGTTTGGGGGGGACAGTTTTGTATGTCTGTGTGGTGTGTGCATTGGTGTATCTGTGGTACCTGGCTTGTGCTGACATGACTGCGTAATTGTGTCTGTGAGTGTGTGAACATGCCTGTGGCTGGCTAGTGCATGAGTGTGTTCATGCATTGTCACTTGGAGACTGAGACAGTCATTCACCAATCCCTTTACCAAGGCCTGGCTCACAGCAGAGCTGAAGGGGGTACACGCTAGGGGGCAGCTAAGGGGCTTTTGGCTAAGTCAGCAAGTGTCACCCTCGGCTCTCAAGCCCCCAGTGAGCCTGCAACTCTGTATATGGCCACTAGGTGGTGCTCTATGTCGGGTTTTTTGGCCGGCTTCTTTCCCTCCCCCTTTCCCCTATCGCCTGCCCAACTCAGAGCCTCCTCTCACTGTGTTCTCATACACCTGCCAGGTGGAGATACCCCCACACCTGACCCAAGCCACACCCACACTAAGAGATGAGACTCTGGGAGCCTGGGCCAGTGATTTGTAAAGTTCTCCTAGTTACTCAGATGTGTAAGCCTTGGCCCCAGACCTCTCCTCCTCCTCCCGGAACCTCCTCTCCACAGCTGCTAAATCAGGAATTACACACCTCCTCTCTGATTATCTTACATTGCCCACCCTACCTAGTGACCCATGTCTTTGGCAAAATAGAGTACAAGCTCCTTACCCTCACATTCAAGACCCTCCCTGATTTGACTGCCTAACCCACTAACCTCAGCTTTCCCATGGCCACCACTCAGGTTTATATAAGTTATTAACTGCTCAACTTCAGGGGGGAACCACTCACTTAGTAGTTACAACCTATGCAGCCCTACATGGAGGCTCTTCATGAACCCTATGACCAAATTAAACCTCTACTCATTGTTGCACACCAACCTTGGAACATGTTCCTCTGTTCCCTGCGTGTATCCTTTAAGACTCAGTGTAAATACCACCACCACCTTCGTGAAGCCCACTCTGATCCTCCTACCTTCCTCCGAGACTCTCTGCCCCAATGCCAGTAGCTTGGAGTTCACTGGGGTAGATAACTCATCTGCCACTCATTCTCACTAGAATGAGTTCCTGAAGATCTGAGACAGGGTCTTCTTCATTGTTGTCTCCACTGCCTGGAACAGGGCCTGGCACTTAGTGAGTCCTGAATGCAGGTTGTGGACTTGAAATGTGTAAACATAGGTGGTTGGTTCTGTGCAATGTGTGTCTCTCGCTCCAGACAAAAGGGAATGTATTATTGATATATGTATGTGTGAGTCCCTGTAACTTTATGTGTGGTTTATGCCCACATGTGGTTTGTACTTATTTCCAGATATTTATGAATGACTCCCTCTGACCTCCAGGGCACACTGTCTATGTCCCATAGGAGATGTTCGTGTTCTGTGTATGTGTCCCTGAATCAGGCTCTCCCTGACCACCAGGGGGTGGTGTGCTGTCCAAGTAGGGTGGCTTCCAGTGTTCAGGTCTTCGGAATGAGTGGGGTGTGGTTAGTGGCATCCAAGCTGTGCCAGGCAAGCCGCCCCCCACCCAACCAGGGTACTGACTAGTGAGACTTTCTGTAGAGCCGCCCCTTCCCTAAGGCCTCCATTCCAGCCCTAAACAAAGCCTAATTTGTAGGTCTGTGTACAGACACACGCTGGGACAGCCAGGCCCACAGCCTAGTGTTTGGCTCAAATTCCTTCCTTTTGCCTGGGAGGTGGGGGTGGGGAGGAGAGTCCACTCCCTGCACATCCTTTTCCTGCACCAGAGCAGAGAAGGGCCAGACTTCTCAGGTTCCAACACCTCTTCACAATTCCTTATCTGTGTGGTTTTTAACAAAGTCCTCCTCTCTAAGCCTCAGTTTCCTCAAGCCTCCCTAAAAGAATTTCTCAGGGTTGTCACTAAGTGAAAGAGTATATGAAAAAGGCTTAGAAGGTGCCTGTCCCAAGGTGTTGTTGCTGTTGCTCTTTATTACAGATCTGTTACTATTGCAGGTTTCTACCTAGTCACCAAGACCATTCTGTGGATACTCCCAAGGGTGGAGTGAACCTTTCCAAAGGCGTGAAAGGCTGGATGGGTCCCAGAGCCCCTAATGCCCTGGCATTTCCCCTCACCCAGCTCAGGAAGTCCCCACTGCTATCTGACCTTGGTGCCTCTATCTGCAGTATGTGCATGAGGGTGGTGTGGAAGACCTGGTGAGGCCTCTGCTGGCCATTCTGGACAGGCCTGAGAAGCTGCTACTGCTGAGGGATATCAGGTGGGGAAGGGGCTGAGAGGAAGGAGGACTGAGGGCAGGAAAAGGATCCCTGATATCTCCCCCAACCTCCCCAGGGCTGAAGTTCTTCCCAACACCTCCAAAACTGAACCCCTGCCCACCCTCATCCCCCATCTCTTGTCCTCTCCCAGGAGTGTGGTTACCCCCACCGACCTGGGCCGCTTTGACAGCATGGTGATGCCCATGGAGCTAGAGGCTTTTGAGGCCCTCAAGAATAGGGCAGGTCAGTAGCTTAGGTGAGGCTTTTTGATCCTGAGCCAATGGGGATGGGGGTGGGATCCCATAGCACAGAGGGTAGCAAAGATTGCCTGAGCCCTTTGAGCCATGTCCATCAAGGAGCCAGTGCGGGAGACTTGCCTCTAACCTTTGACCTGTTCCTCTCTTCAACTAGTCCGGCCTCCTGTTTTGCGACCAGCCCGGCAGGACACGCCACCCAAGCGTCACCTCATCACCCCTGTACCTGGTCAGTCAGGGTTCCACAGCCCAGGGATGGGCACAAGCCTGGGGAGATTGGGGAAGGGAGGATGGGTCTTCCATCCAAGCCTCCATGTGGGGACACATTGTGGGTCCCTGAAGAAAAGCCCAGAACTGTTTTTGCATATCTGCTTACTGCCTATACTAGTATTTACCTAATAGTTGGTTTGAAACCCACTCACTTTTAACATCTAGTCTCATTCTATGCAATCATCTCTGAGAAATTACCAGATTGGTGTGCTAATCATATTTTTTTCTTAGACACATTAAAATAGAACTGTAACTAACACAATAGAAAGTATTGACATGCCATTATAATAGAACGTACTTGTTCACCTGCCGCAGTGGTCAATGTCCCCATTGCAGTAGGGCCTGAGAAAACCCAATCCTGGTTGGCATAGACCCTGCACAGACAGGCAGGACCTGGAGGCTGGAAAGGTGCTCTGAGCAGATGGCCAGGCAGGGATAACCTAACTTGACCCTCTTCACCAGACAGCCGTGGAGGCTTCTACCTGCTGCCCGTGAACAACTTCTCAGCGGAGGAAGATGCTGGAGAGCTAAGGGAGCGGCTAGGGGGCCTCAGGGTCTCCCTGAGTGCCTCTGCACCCTCCCACTCTCATAAAGGGATACTCCCTCTCCAAGATGTGCCAGTAGATGCATTTGTCCCCTGCCGAAGCACCAGCACACCTCCTCCCCAACAACCTCCTGTGGCTCCCTGGCCTCTGAAGCCTAACTGGCTGCTGACAGAACCCCTGAGCCGAGAGGACCTGGGGCAGAGCCAGAGCCAGAGCTGGGCCCAGAGCCGTAGCCGTAGCCGCAGCCGCAGCCGCAGCCGCAGCCGCAGCCGGGGTCAAGGCAAGTCTCCTGCAAGCAGGCGCTCCCCATCTCCAGCACCCATCCCCACTGCCAGCATGGCCAATGGGCGCTACCATAAGCCCCGGAAGGTCAGGCCCACTCTGCCACGACCTCTGGATGGCCAGACAGCCAAGGCAGGGAGCAGGCAAGGGCCCTCAGAGAATGGAACTGGCCAGACAGTAGAGGAGGCAACCATGCAGGCCCCCAGTGGAGAGTTGAGGACAGTCACATTGTCCAAGATGAAGCAGTCCTTGGGTGAGTCCAGGTGGGATAGGGGCTGGTGGGAGGGACTCTAGGATTTGGGTGAGGAGGTTGGTCAGCTTGGTTTAGGGGTATGTTAAGGGGCCAGGGCCCAGGAAGATAATCTGGGGTATCGGGGTATAGTTGGGAGTATCTAGATTTGAGGGGGTTGGATGTGGAGGATGTTACAGTGAAATTTGAGTAATAGAACCTGGGAGTTTACGAAGTTGGGGGTCTTGGACTTTGGGATAGGGTCCTATGTTTGTCTAGGAGTGGAGCTTGCATTCTGGAGTGTGGCTACACTCTCAACAGTTTCTTACCCTGACTAGGCATCAGCATTTCTGGGGGCATTGAGTCCAAGGTGCAGCCTGTGGTAAAGATAGAGAAGATCTTCCCTGGGGGTGCTGCCTTCCTCAGTGGGGCCCTGCAGGTGGGTGAGGAGCACCTAGGCCCACTCCCTGACGGAGTCTGGTGGGAGGTGAGGCTGGTACATGCTTACCTGCCAGTCAGACATGTTTAGACCAGGCTGTGGGAGGAGTAGGGTTAGGAGGGTCAGAACAGTAAGATGAGCAGGCCTAAGGAAAAATCTGTCCCCTCATGCTAGCCTGAGCCTGAGGCCGGCCCATCCTGCTCCACCCCATGCCCCAAGGGACAAAGGGCCCTTGTCTGTGCCCCACCCTGCCCCCAACAGCTCAACACACAAAAGTCCCATTGTCCATCCCCTCCACTCAGATGGGGGAGGTGTGTCCTAGCTGGTGGAGGTGAGAGGATACTGCCATCAGGTGGGGTGATGGGGTGCCATGACATGAGGGAGGGCCGTGATTCTCCCATCCAATCCTAGGCTGGCTTTGAGCTTGTGGCAGTAGATGGAGAGAGCCTGGAGCAGGTGACCCACCAGCGAGCAGTGGATACCATCAGACGGGCTTATCGAAACAAGGCTCGGGAGCCCATGGAGCTTGTGGTCAGGGTCCCCAGGTCCAGCCTACTACCCTCCTCTGACTCATCAGTCCTCCTTGAGCAGCACCTTCCTGCTGATGGTTCCATTGCCCACCAAGCCCTCAATGCTACTGTAGTTCCTGCCCCCTGGCTCTCAGAACTTCCCACCAATACCTAGTCCCCTGTCACGGATGCTGGCCTCCTCCAGTCAACTCCCAGCCCCATTCCCTCTCCAACTCTCCAGATCCCTAATACTCACTCTGCCTATGTTCTCCCCACTTACCCCATGACCCCTTTCCACTAACCTCAGACTCTCTCATTGACCCCAGCATCCTCCTCTCTCCTGCTAACTTTTTCAGGACACAAGATCCCACTCCTGCTTGCCCTGCCCAGTCCCAGCTCCACTCTGGTGGCTCTCATCTTCCCACTTCCCTCCTCAGCTGTCACTAAGGCTCTGCCTTAAACTTAGTGTCTAAGGACATGGTGCTAGTGGGCAGCCCGTTACCCACACTTACTGTTCTTCGACTTCCCAAGAAAGGAAAGGGGCTGAGAAACCCAAGGTCTGGAGTCTGGACTTGATGGGCACTTTCTCACCATGCCTCTTTGATTTCCCCCCAAAGATTGAGGGACATGGATTCCCAGGGCCCTCAAGAGGTCAACGTACACATCCCCCAGTCCCAAGCAGCATTCTGTGCAAGGGACAGAGAGGAAAGACTACTCATTGTCTTCAACTCTAAGAGACTGTTTCATGTTGGAGTCCACTAGGACCTCAGATTTTCCACTTTTCTTTTTTGTTTTTTTTTGGCTGTTTTTGGCCAGGGCCGGGTTTGAACCCGCTGCCTCTGGTATATAGGACTGGTGCCCTACTCCTTTGAGCCACAGGTGCCACCCAGATTTTCCACTTTCTACAAATTTCTTTCCCCCACCACCCTTTCTCCCTATTAAGATAAAAGCTCTATGAGGTATAGAGAAGTTGCCAGCAAATAAACAGGGGATGGGGGTCAAACAAGTTTTCTTAATCTTTACCCACCATACTTTTTTTAAACCAAAAAAAAAGTTTTTAATGTTTTCTTTGGGTTTGTACAAGAAATTTACAGTGTGAAAAATATACATGTGAAAATGAGGCCATAAACCTGCGTGAAGGGAGGGGCTGCTTGGTCACAAACACAAATAAACAAGACATTTCTGAGTTCTTCCTTTGGTCTGACTTCAGCCCCCTCATTCCAGGAGAGAGGCTGCAGAGCTGGAAGCTGGGGGCCAGACCCCAGTCCCAGCCCTGTCCCCCAATGTGGGCAGGCACATCTGGAGCAGCTGGTGCCTTCTGGCTCTCTCTGGCTTGGGGTGAGGGAGAATGTGGAGATGAGGGTGTCCCTTCCTCTTCCCAGCAGGAGTGGGCTGGAGGCGTCTAGGTAAGAAGGGTGGCACTGGCAACAGTGGGGAGTGAAATGGCTAGAGTAAGTAGGTGTCTCTGAGTGATAGTGAACACTTGGACCTCTGAAGGGTCCAATCTTGCTTCTTCAAGTCATAGGGCCATCCTGAGTTCTTGGCAGATCCTGGAGGATGAGTGGCTCTGGGGCCCTCAGACTTTGGGACCCTCAGTGGATCCCAGGTCCCAAGTAGATGTGTAGCTACTGCCCATCTGGGTGCAGATGGCCCTAGATCTCAGTGGCAGTGATCTCTTCTAGGCAGATGCAGGGGGCCTGCTCAGCCAGGCCCAGGTCAGCAAGCTCCCGAGCCTCCAGCTCCAGGCTGAGCTGCTGCAGCTCCTGCTCCAGCTGCCGGTTGCGCCGGTACATCTGTATATAGTTGTGCTGCAGCTGCTTCTGGTATCGGATCACCTGCTCCTTCTCCGCCTGCCAGGCCAGCCTCTCTCCCTCAAAGCTGTCCCGCTGCTCCTCGCCCCGCCGCCGCTCTCGCTGCAATTCCACCCGCAGTCGCTCCACCTGGGCCCGCAGGCTGCCCCCCACCCCAGCTGCTGCCCGCTGCACCTTGGCCTCATCACTCTCTGCCAGGAGGAATGGGTCAGCTGTGGCAGGTGGCACAGGGGGTTCCCGGAGTCCAGCTGCCTCCGCATCTAGCTGCCCAGCTTTCTCCCGCAGCCGCTCAGCCTCCTGGCGGTGCCGTTGAAGCTCCTGGGAACAGGCTTCCAGTTCCAGCTCCCGTGCTCGGGCTGCCTCCTGGAGGCCCCGTGCCCGGCCCTCACTGACCCTCAGGGTAGCTCGGGCCTCTCGCAGTGCCACCCGCAGGGCCACCAGCTCGCTGCCCTTCTGTACCAGCTCTGCCTGAGACTCCTTCAGTTGCTGCTTCAGCAGGGAGATCTCACCTGACTTCTGGCACACCTACGGGTGGTGAGGGTGGGTGGTGAGAAGGTTCCTGTGGGTACTGTTTCATGTCCAGCTCATCAAGCTGGGCATTGAGGGAGAAGAGGTTTGATCATCATCATTTTACAGATGGACACAGGCAAATCTAGTGACATGTCCAAAGTCATACAGCTGGTATGGCTAAAGTAGAAAGCATAGATCTTTTCCCTGCAAAGCTGGTGTCTTTAAACCAGTGGTTCTCAACCTTCCTAAGGCCATGGCCCTGTAATACCATTCCTGTGGGTCGCGACCCACAGGTTGAGAACCGCTGCTTTAAACCATCAAGAGACACCGTGGAAGTGCTGTTTAGCTCTGGGGGACTGAGCGATGGCAGGAACTGCCATGAGTGGAGCAGTGGAGGGCAGTGCCCATATTGTCTGCTGATAGGCACTACAGTGCCTCAGTTATGAGCACAGATTTGGAGCCAGACTGCCTAGGTTCAAGTTTTAGCACTACCACTGCTAGGTGTGATATAGGTCTCCACTCTTTCTGAACCTCTAGTTTGCTCATCTATCAAAGAGGGTATTTTTTGTATGTTTTTTGAGACAGAGTCTTACTTGGTTGCCCTGGGTAGAGCACCCTGGTTTTCATAGCTCATAGCAACCTCAAAATCTCAGGCTCAAGCGACCCTTTTGTCTCAGCATCCTGAGTAGTTGGGACTACAGGTTTCTGGCTAGTTTTTCTATTTTTAGTAGAGATGGGGGGTCTCACTCTTATTGAGGCTGGTCTTGAACTCCTGAATTCAGGCGATCCACTCCCCTCAGCCACGATGCTAGCCTAAAAAGGAGCATTAATAGTGCCCACCTCACAGGGTTCTTACGAGGATTAATATGTGGTACACTTAGAACAGTGCCTGTCACACAGCAAACACTGCACTGTTATTCTTTGGAAGGCAAGGGGATGGGAATGCTCTGGCTATGTAGACTCCAGATAAGACCCATGAGGAAATCTAACATGGAAGCACAAGGATACCCCCACCTAGAAAGGGACAGCAGACCAGCCGTGGTGGCTCATGTCTGTAATTTCAGCACTCTGGAAGGCCCAGGTGGGTGGATTGCCTGAGCTCATGAGTTCAAGACCAGCCTGAACTAGAGTGAGACTCATTTCTAAAAATAGCCAGGCGTTATGGCAGGTGCCTATAGTCCCAGCTACTTGGGCAAAAGAATCACTTGAGGTTCGGCGCCTGTGGCCCAAGCAGCTAAGGCGCCAGCCACATATACCTGAATACCAGGTTCGAATCCAGCCCAGGCCCACCAAACAATGATGGCTGCAACCAAAAAATAGCCAGGCATTGTGGCGGGCGCCTGTGGTCCCAGCTACTTGGGAGGCAGAGGCAGGAGAACCACTTGAGCTCAGGAGTTGGAGGTTGCTGTGAGTTGTGATGCCACATTACTCTACCCAGGGTGACAGCTTGAGGCGCTGTCTCAGAAGAAAAAAAAAAAAAAAAAATCACTTGAGCCCAAGAGTTAGAGGTTGCTGTGAGCTATGATGCTAGAGCACTCTACCAGGGGTGACAAAGTGAGAACTTGTCTCAAAAAAAAAAACAAAACAGAAAAAGGATAGCAGAGGGGATCCTTCCTCATTTCACAGGCCTGAGGGAGGGGGGGCTTTCTGAGGGTGGCAGGCTGAGGGGTATGTGGCTAGGGCCCTCTTGCCAGAGCTCATCCTTGTGTGACCCTGCTCCCTTAGCCCTCCTGTGTCAACTCACCTCCCACTTGGTCTCTTCGAGCCGTGGCCCGAGCTCCCGCTGCTCCCGCTCCAAAGTGGCACAGCGCCGTTCCAGCTGCTCACGTTCCTGCAGCAGCTGTGCAAAGTCATCCTGCAACTGACGCTTCTCCTGCTGCAGCTGGAACACCTGCAGCTGTAGCAGCTGCTGTGCCCGCTGTGCCCGCTGCGCCTGGGCCACACAATCTTCTCGCAGGGCCTCACGCTCTCGCTGCCAATGCCGCTGCCGCTCCTCGTATGCCTATGGGCGAGAAGGCAGGTCCTGGGTAGCTTCCTGAAATCCCCACTCCCTGATTGCTCTGGTGGCCCACTGCCCTGGGCATGGGGAGGGTAGATGCCATTAAACAATTATGACAATAGCAATACTTTTATGACAAAAGAAACAATAACAATAATAATAGCAAGCACTTATTGAGCACTTCCTAGGTGCCAGGCATTTTTCTATGTACTTTATACCCTTTGCCTTACTTAATCCTCACAATAACCCTATGGAGCCAAAAGTATTCCCATTTATAGATGAAGAAACTAAGGCTAAGTAAAGTTAGGCAACTTGTTCAAGTTCAAAAGATAGCACGTGGCAGTGCTGGGTGTGAATCCATGCACCCTGGCTCCTTCTCCCTCTACAGCAACTAGGCAGAAGGGGGTGATATGTGTCTCAAATCCAACTGTCCAATCCCCTCCCCCAAAACAGAAATACCCTTTGGATTCCCAGGGCCTGAGGACATTCTGCCATGATGCTCCCCATTATCACCAATGACCACACCTGGCACATGGTCGCCTCACTCTCGTCCAGATTGTCCCGCAGCTGCTGAAGCTCTGCCTCATGGTCACGGAGCTTTCCTTCCAGGACACAGTGCAGCAAGGCCTCATCCGAAGGAGGAGGAGGGGGTGGGGGCGGTGGGGAGCGCTCCCCACAGGAGCTGTTGTCAGGGGAGGCCCGGGGACCACTGCCCAAGAGCCCCCCAGCCACACGACCCCCTAGGGAGCCTGTGCTCTTGCTGGAGGAGGATCGGCCACTGTCTGAGTGGGAGGGCCCAGTAGGGGCCCCTCGGGCTGGCCCAGGCTGGCCCCCCCGCCCAGGGCCATGAGAGGGCAGGTGTCCACCTGGGGAGCTGGTGGCTGGCTCAGCACCTCCAGTGCTGTAGGTGGGCAGGCTGGATAATGAGTTTCGACCAGAGTCAGACAGTGTCCCCGATGGGCAGCCACTGGCCCAGCCACTCAATGCCAGGGGTTTGTCAGCAGCCGAGGATGAGGAAGAGGAAGAAGAGGAGGAGGCAGGGGCCCCAAACAGCTGTGTTAGGCTGCCCTGGCTCCCAGATAGCCCGGTGGCCCGAGGACCCAGGAAGCTAGGTAGGGATGGTGCCCCTCGAGGTTTGGGCAGCACTGGCTTGAACGCTGTTGGGCGGATCAGGATTTTCTCCATGTTCTGAAATGAGGCGCCATGTGACACTGGGAATGAGCTGCCTGATTTTGCAAAGCCCTTATAACATTCCCTCCCTTCCCATCTGGGATCCCTCAAATTCATATATTAATAACAATTTGCTACCATGGGCAGAGGGCCTCCTTGAATGTCAGCTTTATGTCAAGTGCTTTGAAAGGTTCATCTCTGATCATGTCAAAGCCTTAAGGGCAAAATATTATCACTATCCTTATATTACACATGAGGAAATTGAGGCTTAGCCAGGTTACAGGCCTTGCCCAAAGTCAAATGCATAACATTACAGAATAATAATTTTAAGCAACTAGCATTTACTGAATGCATGCTGTGTGTCAGGCACTATGCTATGCATTATTTGATTTAATTTTCACAACAATCCTATGAAGGCTGACCTATTCTCTCCATTTCACAAATGGAGTAAAAGAGGCTCAAATAGGTTAGGTAAGTTTCCTGAGGTCACACAGCCAGAATGAGGCAGAGCTGGAATTAGAACTTAGGTTTGATGAACCTAGTACCCACATACTTTTCTTCTATATAAGCTTCCAAATTCTAGCTTCCCAAGGAGGCTCTTGATTCCACCCAGGGCCACAAGGAAGAGCTGGTCCTCACCTTTTCCAGCTTTCCAGAGACAGGGATGAGCTTTGGTGGGGGGCCACGGAGGTGGGCATTGCGTGCCCGCTGTTCTCTGGCATCTTCAACATCACTGCTTGGGCTGGGAGGTGACTCTGTCCGGAAGTCCTCATTGATATAGGTGAAGGTGGTGCCTGGGACAGCCTTCCTAGGGGGAACAGCTGGGCACAGTGGCTCTTGTCCCTCATAGCCACCCCGCAAAAGACCATCCTGCTGGCGGAAGAAGGTAGGCCCAGAGGAGCCATGGTGGCGGGGAGGAGCTGGCCCTCCAGGGCAGGGCCGTCCTGAGATGAGGCTGCTCACACTGCCCATGGCTGGAGCTTGCGGGGCAGTGGCAGCTTCAGGAGCGGGGTCCAGTGGCACTGGCAGAGTCTGCACAATGGCCATGGTGACAGAGACTCAGGCCTGGCCAGGGGCCTCCAGGGCAACCTGCAAGCAGACAGTGGTGTTAGAGTCTCTCCACCTTGACCCTCCCTTCTTATCCAAGCTCTTGCCTGAGTCCCTCTCTTGACCTCTTGATCCAGGCCAAATATCCATCTGCCATCAGTAACAAGCCCTGACAAAACTCTCCCTCTAAGCACTGGCATGAACTTCAATTCTCTGTGGGCCCTAGACTGCTGCCCAACTCTGGTCTAACCAGGGTGGAGGACTGAAGCCACTGAGCCAAGATGAGAGCAGTGAGAGGCCTGATCGGTTATGCAAGGCCATTCGGCAGCAGAGAGGCCCAGGCCCAGGCCCAGGCCCAAGCCCAGTTCTGCATCCCCTATAGAGGACAGGACTCAGGTTAGGACTCAGGACTCTACTAGTTCCTGGTCCTCTGGGACAGGTGGCCTCATTACAGGGCAGTTTGGACAGAGGCAACCTCAGGGATGCAATCAGTAACTCAGATAGTAATTAGGGAACAAAGACCCAAGGCCAGGCAGTGCCCTACCTCCCTCTGCTGGGCCTCAGTTTCTCTCAGACAGAGAGGCAGCAAAGGTGGAGCTGACCAAACAAGAAACCGGCCGCTTTTTAGGGAGCCCGTAAGTGGGGTCTCCTGCTTCACAGAGGTGGATTTGGGCTCATGCTTATTTTCATGACAAATCCTAGCCTTTCTACATCAATACAGGACCTGCCCCACTGCCAACCACTATGAAAGCTTCCAGTTTTAGATGGTCCCTAAAGTAACCCTGAGGAGATGAAGGTTAAAGCCTCACTTCTAGCAGCTGTTCCAAAACCTCACTTCCCTGAAACCCAAGCATGAGGGCTCCACCTCCCTAGACCCTGTCAGGAAAGGGACAGCAAGTCTCTACCCGGAACTCCCTCCCCATTCGTGATGACCAGGACTTAGGCATCTGCTGAAGTCATCATGAAGAGTAGGGGCCAAGAAGTGGACAGAGAATTGCAGGGGAGTAGGAGTGTGTGCATGCACTTACTTCTATGCATTACAGGAGCATGAAAATGAACACTATGTGTGTACACTAAGATGTGTGAAAACATGAGTGCATATGTATGTTTGGAAGGATCAGTACATTCATACATATATGAGCATATGTGTGAATACATATGTGTATGTCTTACAAAAGAAAGTGGGTAAATAAGAGGTCGTTATTAGAAAGTATGTGAAAGTTATAAGTGCATACATATGTAACATGTGGTTATGAATATAAATATGTGAGAAAATGTTTGGATAGATACATCAATACATTCATGTCTACAAGAAATTATGTGTAAACTACTATGTGTGTACTTCCCATGAGTGTGTGATCAGGAAGATGAATGTGTACAAGTGTGTACAGAGGACTCTGTAAGCATGTGGGAGTGGGTGGGAGCCTGGGGGTGTGTGTGCAGAGCCAAGTGGAAGAGTGGGAGCCTGTTTTTCCTCACTCTCTGGCATGTGGGGAGAGGTGAGACACACATCATCTGATTCTTTTCCTTATCTGTTCCCCTTCTTTCTTGTTTGTGCTCCATTAAGTCCACCCCCTCCTCCCCACCTAAGTTGAAAGACTCAGAACCAGGAAGGCATCCAAACTGAGGCAAGACTTACTGGGAGCTGGGGGTAGGAGGTGAGTGATGTGCAATTATAGGACCCTCTGCAGGGCTGGGGGCTGAGACCACCCATAAACCCCAGCTCCTAGGAGAGCAAAGCAGATAATAAATCCACTCCTCTCCCCTCTCCAGGACCATTCCAGGGCATGGAGAGAACAGTGGGGAAGGGGCTTCATAAGAGGCAACCAGGACTGGCACCTCCCTCTGCACTGCCCCCACTTCAGTGAGCACAGAGAGTGAAAACTGAAAGGAGGAGACAGACTCACTTAGAAAGGGACCCTAAAGACAAGAGACAAAGACTCAAAGAGGCCTACAGGGTCAGGCATTCAAGGAGACACACAGGCCAGACTCAGTGAACCAGGGTCCCTGAGCCCACTAAGACAAGGGGCCCCAAAACCACAATGACATAAAGCTGGGCCCTGAGAGCCAGACACCCAAGGAGCCTGAGCCAGGCGTCTGGAAAGCCAGGCCCAGCCAGCCCAGCTCCCGCTCCTGGAGCCTGAGAGAGAAGGAGGGGCAAGTGGAGGCTCCATTTTGAGAAATGCGTTTATGGCTGTGGGAAAAAGGAGCCCCTCAAGCTCCCCAGCACTCCTCCAGTAATCTACTCTGGCACAGGAGACCACCCATTTCAGTGGGCTGGGCAGAGCTGAAGGCTGAGACTCAGCCAAAGCTAGAGAGGGGTCAGAGAGTTGGGTAAAGTCTCCCCCCAACCCGAACTCCAAGAAGCAGTCAGGCGGGATCAAGTCTGGGGTCTCAAGTTCCTACTCCGCGACAGGAGGCCGGGAGCCCCTACCCACCCTTAAGAGTCCAACCTCCCTTCCTGTAAGTGGGGGCAGCTGTGGAATGCTGCCTCCCCTCTGGACTCAACCGCGCAGAAGTTGGGGGCGTCCCAGGCCGCCTCCCAGCCCTGGCCCCCCCTCACCTCTGCCGCGCTGCTCCATGCTCAGCCCCGGGCCGCCCCGAGCGCTCCACAGGCGCGCCGCCAGTCTCCAGCGCGCAGCCACTTCGAGCGCCGGGCCGGACCCGCCCCGCCTCCGCTGCGCCCCCAGTCCGGGCCAGCCCCCTCCGGGCTCGAGTGGGCGGTGCCGCGCCGGGGAGGGTCCGAGGGGCGTCCCCGCCCCCGGGGCGCGGACACGCGCAAGCACCCAGCGTCACGCGTGTCCGCCGGAGCGCACGCAGGAGCTGTAAGGCGGCAGTCAGGATCCTTCCCTCCGAGTCCCAGTGACTGTGTCTATGCTCAGTCGACTCGGGATGCGGCGTGGCTGGTCACCCTCTACCCCAGCCGGGGCCCTGGGACCAGCAGGAGCTGGTCATTGTTTGAGCACAAAAGGCCAAGGCGGTGACGTCCGCCCCTCCCCCTCCTCTTCTCTATTCGAAGCTTTCTGTTCGGACACTCTCTAGCTTTAGAGTCGAGGGGAGCCTGAGGGTCAGCTCCCCTTTACTCTCCAGCTGCCGGGGCCCTAGGCCCCAGCACAAGTCGGGGGCGGAGGCTAAGTCTGTGCCTACCCCACCCCCAGTGGGTCGGAGGCCGCACACTAGGGTTTACCACGGCGGCGCCACCTGGCGACCGGCTCAGAGATCACACTCAGTCGCCTTCCACGATGGGGGCCCCAACCCGAGTCCCCAGCACTGTGCTCTCTTGTCTGTGAGCTCTGGCCTGCCCCAGGCGCCTGTGCTCCCCAACCTTCCCTCGGAGTTATTTGTTAAGAGAAATGTCATTTCTCAAGCAGGGCGGCCCCGGCCCCCCAACAATCACTGGGATGAGCCATTCCAGACCTACAGTCCAAATCAACATCAGCCACACTACAGACAATATTCTACTTTCTCAGGGTCACAAGTATTCTCACCCTCTCATAAACAACACAGTTTTCTTCACACTCACACGACCTTTTCCACATTCAGTTTCACTATGAAGCTACAGAGTCCCATCCATCATATGGGTCCATGTTCCTTCTTTCCATAATCTTCCAGTCCAACCCACACGAAGACACACTCAGTGTCACATGCCTGTTGTGTACATTCTTTCACAACAATTTGCAGTCCTTCACACCTAGCCACAGTCTTAAATACACTTACTTTGCCTTCTGACCATCTTTCACACACTGACTGTCTTAGTCATTCAGACAACTTCTTACACATACACAACATTTTACCACACAGCTTTTCCCCTAGGGGTCTCTGTGACCTGGTAAGGTCAGCTGATGCTGGCACTCCTGGGCAAGGACAGCTTCTCTCTCTCCCTAACGCCCCCACTCTTAGCCAAGGCCTGCCAGAGCTCTCAGCCAAGGCCTGCCAGAGCTTGGCCCCAGGAAGGAGCATCCCCCCTTCCAGGCCACAGCCCTGGCTGGCTCTCAGTTCTATTTTTAGCTTTATGGAAAGGGTTGTTTTTCTTTCTTTTTCCCTGGAAAGGGAAACACAGCCCAGCAAGCCTCAGGCGCACCCCAGACCTTCAGCGTCATAGATTGAGCCCCTTTCCTCAGTAGAGACCCCCTCCTCTGGCCTTGCCCTGATACCGGCCTCCGGGGGCACCAAGAGCCTCCTCCCTCTTCTGGCAGCCTGCTCAGTTCAGGCAGCAGCTGGGCTCAGCGTGTATATAGGGGTGGGGAGTTGGGGGGGGGGAGGGAGGTACAAGGCTGCTGCCCACTCCCTCATTCCCTGGGGGAAAGGAGGTCATCTTTCTTTCTACTGGAAGTAGGTAGGCCCTCCGGTATTGAGAGGGTATACACTCATGCATTCTCTTAGGGGGAAGAGACTCCTACTCCAGCAAGGGTGGAGGTGGTGGTAGGAAAGGGATCCACAGGCGCTCAGGCAGCTGTGCCCTAGGCTGGGGTAAGGTGGGGGGGGCAGCTGTCCAGGCCCATCAAGGGCCTCTCTCTGATACGTTCAGGGATGCAGACACCAGGCAAAGAGCCCAAGTAACCGCACCCTGGCCCAACAGTCTCTCGTCCTCCTGCACCACCCTGGCTCCAGGGGGCGTTGTGCTCCCGTGGCTCCTCACCGCTCCAGGCGGAGCATGGAATACAGTCCAGCATAGGACCAAGCAAACTCGCCCTGAACTTCTGCAAGGGGGCTCCTCGCCCAGTGGTGGGGTTGGGGGAGCATAGTCCACTAATCTGCGGAGTGATCACGTGCCAGGCGCCTGTTTACGTCTTAGTTTTCACCTGCGGACCGCCGGGAAGCAGAAACCTCCGGATGCGTCCCACCCGGCCCGCCCCCGTCGGCGGTCACGGGGCTTCCCCTCTCCCCTACCTCCGCTAAATACATTACACCAGGGTGCCCCGCCCGCTGGGGGGGTCTGCGCGGGTTGGTGCTGCCCTTGAGAGTGTAAAGTTAAGCGCTGGGCGCCTTCTTTCCCAGTGCACGTGTGTTCGTGTGTCCCAAGTGGGTCTGGGCACACGTAAGGAACTGTCGGTGTGAGTTTCAGTAGCTTCTCTGTTCAGACTCTTCTGCGTCCCATCGTGTGGGAAACCCCTCCTCACCCCAAATCCCAGCTTCCCCAGATGTGTAAAGTTCGTTCTGGAGCAGGGATGTGCAGGAGGCAGGAGTTCCTGCACCTACGCCGCCCCACAAACTCACCTAGCGCCACCTGCGCCTCCGCTCCAGCTCCTGCTCGACTCCTGCTCCAGCTCGCCCACCTCCTTGCCAAGAGAACGCCGGCTCCCTAACCCGCTCCGGGCTCCGGACTCCGGGTGCCCGCCAGGCCGGACCTGGAGGAGCGGGGCGGGGCAGCTGAGGCCGCGCCCCCCACCCAGGGAGGGGAGTGGTCTGCCCACCACCCACTCAACAGCTGACCCAGTACACAGCCCAACAGTAGCTAGATAGTGGCCCGAGGCTGCACCTCTGGCCTCTTGACTTCACAGTCTACTGGACTTGGCTTTCGACCCCGGGAGGGGGTGAGCAGCACGTGACCTAGAGTTAAGCTACCTGGCTGCCCTAATTAAGCTGGCTATCGGGCTTGACTTTAACACCCTCCCCTGCTCTGTAGGCATCCCACTCTAAGCCCACTCCCCAAACACAGGGAAACCCCTTGGGAAGCAGACACAAAAGGCTCGGGTTTCACCAAAACAGCTCCTACCCCCACCATACGTAATCCTCAGCTGTGGGCTGTCCAAGCAGAACCAGCACCGCCCTCTTCCCTTGAGTAGGTGTTGGCACAGGTGAGTAGGCCTGCCAGTTTTGGCCCCCTACAGGGCATGGCTAGGCTTCCTTTAAACACATAAAGTCCCACCCACAGGCACAAACAGGAAGTTGGCCTGTGTTGCAAGGAGGTACCAAGGGCTCCCTCCCTCCATGGCATTCAAGACAACCAGCCTATGGAAAGGCGCAGGTCTGCTGGTATCTGGGCTATATTTGCAGCCTGAATTACTTGGGCTGCAGGAGATCTTGGTGAGCTGTTTCTTCTCAGACATATACACAATAGAGATGAAGCCGCTGGAAGACCAAAACTCCCCCCTCACAGCCAAGTGTGACACATAGACACTAAATCTGAGGACAGGGTGGCAGATCCATCAGGACCTGGCTTAGCCAGGTTCTTCCTGGGCTCTTACGGAGATTCTTTTTTTTTTTTTTTTTGGCGGGGGCTGGGTTTGAACCCTTCACCTCTGGCATATGGGGCTGACGCCCTACTCTTTTGAGCCACAGGCACTGCCCTCTTACAGAGATTCTTTTTTTTTTGCTAGACAGAGCCCTTCAAGCTTTCACCCTAGAGAGAGTGCTGTGGCATCCCAGCTTACAGAAACCTCCAATTCCTGGGCTCAAGCAAGTCTCTTGCCTCCGCCTCCCAAGTAGCTGAGACTACAGGCACCCACCACAACACGTGGCCATTTTTTGGTTGCAGCCGTCATTGTTGTTTGGCTGGCCCGGGCTGGATTCGAACATGCCAGCTCAAGTGTACGTGGCTGGCGCCTTAGCCCATTGAGCCACAGGCGCAGAGCTTGCTACAGAGATTCTTAACATCCATTTGGACATAGGCAGATTACCAGTCCTGTCCAGGTAATTTACGTAGGTCCTAGGGATTCCCCTACTGCTTTTTGGGCTCCAGGGACTCCCCAACATACTTTGGGCCAGAACTTGACCTTGAGAATTTAAGGCAGGTATGGAGTGTTTGTACAAGGGGTGTGGTCTGGGGTATGTATTAGCTTCCCCTTCTGCCTCATCATTCTGGTTTGTGCTGTGTGGGGGTGTCTACTAGGAGGGTGGAGTAAAACAAACAGGCAAGTCTATGTCTATCCCTCTATCCCCAATTCACAGAGGTCCACTTCTGACAGCCTCTAAAGGATTTCCTGAGAATATGCCAGGCATTCTAGGGAGACCAGAATGTAGAACCCACATCCTTATAGGTAGTGATCTGGTGTGTGCATCTGGAAGGCATGGCTGACGTTCAATGTTACAAAAACCCTGGATGTGGCCTAGGCCAGCCAACGGCTGGGAATGATTACTGCAGGATTAGGGAGGCCTGGCTCCAGCCAGTCTGGGAGAGACCCCCAAGAAGGGAGGCCCTGGAGGAACTATTCCCACCCCCAGGTTCTTGTGCACAGAGAATGGCTTTGCAGCAGTTCTGCTCCAGGGTCTGTTTCAGGAGATGTTTGTGGCAACAGTTCTCACACACATAGACCCGAGACCACAGACCCTTTCACGGGGTCCCAAAAGTCCCTTCTTAGATTGACATGAAGACTCTGACAAGGCAGCCCTGCCTCTAGTGAACAGGAAGCCTTCTGCCAACCTCTGCAAAAGGGTTCTTCACAGTCCCCTCAGAACACCTTGCATCCTCACTATTCTTTCAGGCAAATCCAAAGCTAAATTGAGACTTTAGGATATCAGAGGAAGAGCAATGACAAAGTGTCATCATTTAGGAATATTTCCTTTTTTTTTTTTTTTGGAGACAGAATCTCACTCTGTCACCCTGGATAAAGTGCCATGGTGTCATGGTAACTCGCAGCAACTTCAAATTCTTGGGCTCAAGCAATTTTCCTGCATCAGCCTCCAGAGTAATTGGGACTACAGGCACCCACCATGACCCTGGCTATTTTTCTATTTTTAGTATAGGCCAGGTCTTGCTTTTGTTCAGGCTGGTCTCAAACTCCTGAGCTCAGGTAATCTACCTGCCTCAGCCTCCCAGAATGATAGGATTACAGGCATGAGGCACCGTGCCCAGCCCATTTTGGAATATTTCTTCCCCCCACCCCCACCCCCTGCAAGAGTCTCACTTCATCACCCTCGGTAGAGTGCTGTGGCATCACACAGCTCACAGCAACGTCCAACTCCTGGGCTTAGGTAATTCTCTTGCCTCAGCCTCCCCAGTAGCTGGGACTACAGGCGCCTGCCACAGCGCCCGGCTATTTTTTGTTGCAATTTGGCTGGGGCCAGGTTTGAACCCGCCACCCTCGGTATATGGGGATGGCGCCCTACCCACTCAGCCACAGGCGTGGCCCTGGAATACTTCTGACAGGGTCTCTGAATCACCTACATTAAAATCTCCTCTGAGGATTTTTATTTGTTTTAGTCATTTTTTTGAGACAGTTTCACATTGTCAGCCCCGGTAGAGTGCCATGATGTCATAGCTCACGGGAACCTCAAACTCTTGGGATTAAGTGATCCTCTTGCCTCAGCCTCCCAAGTAATTTGGACTACAGGCATCCACCATAACACCCGACTATTTTTAGACAGGCTTGCTGTAGCTCAGATTGGTCTGGAACTCCTGAGCTCAACCAATTCACCTGCCTGGGCCTCCCAGAGTGCTAGGATTACAGGTGTGATCCTCTATGCCCAGTCTCCTCCTCACACCTCCAGGATTAGAAATGTATATATAGGGCGGCTCCAGTGGCTCAGCGAGTAGGGCGCCGGCCCCATATACCGAAGGTGGCGGGTTCAAGCCCGGCCTCGGCCGAACTGCAAAAAAAACCCAAAAAAATAGCCGGGCGCTGTGGCAGGCGCCTGTAGTCCCAGCTACTCGGGAGGCTGAGGCAAGAGAATCGCTTAAGCCCAAGAGCAGGAGGTTGCTGTGAGCAGTGTGACGCCACGGCACTCCACCCAGGGCGATAAAGTGAGACTCTGTCTCTAC
>CAUYON010141340.1:0-16618 GCA_963573935.1 Arctocebus calabarensis
CAGCTCACAGCAACCTCCAATTCCTGGGCTCAAGCGAGTCTCTTGCCTCTGCCTCCCAAATGGCTGGGACTACAGGCGCCCACCACAACGCTGGGCCATTTTTTGGTTGCAACCACCATTGTTGTTTGGCCGCCCGGGCTGGATTCGAACCCTCCAGCTCAGGTGTACGTGGCTGGCGCCTTAGCCCGTTGAGTCACAGGCGCTGAGCCATCATGTATCTGTTATTGATACCTCCTAATCAAGGGCAAAGACTGGGTTCTGACTGTTTGGCCTCCCCTCCTTAGACACAGATCCACAAAAATCAGTGGAGAGAAAGGACATCCATTTGATTCTGCCTGGAGTCAGAATGATCTTTTATTTATTTTATTTGTTCATTTATGCATTTATTTATTTTGAGACAGAGCCTCACTCTGTTGCCCTGGGTAGAGTGCCATGGCATCATCATAGCTCACAGCAATTCAAACTTGTGGACTCTTGCTTCAGCCTCCTGAGTAGCTGAGACTATAGGCACCCCTGCTCCACCTGGCTGGTTTTTCTATTTTTAGTAGAGACAGATCTTACTCAGGCTGGTCTCTAACTCCTGAGCTTAAGCAATACACCTGCCTTGGCTTCCCAAAGCGCTAGGATTATAGACATGAGCCTCCACGCCCGGCCAGAATGATCATTTTGAATATCATATTACTCCTCTGCTTAAAATTCTATCCCATACATATTTATTTATTTTGTTTCTTTTCTTTCAAGACATGGTCTCCCAGGCGGTGCCTGGGGCTCAGTGAGTAGGGTGCCAGCCCCATATGCCGAGGGTGGTGGGTTTGAACCCAGTCCCAGCCAACCTGCAACAAAAAAATAGCCAGGCGTTGTGGCAGGTGCCTATAGTCCCAGCTACTCGGGAGGCTGAGGCAAGAGAATTGCCTAAGCCCAAGAGCTGGAGGTTGCTGTGAGCTGTGACACTACAGCACTCTACTGAGGGCAATAAAGTGAGATTCTGTCTCTAAAAACAATAAAAAGACATGGTCTTCCTTTGTTTGCAGTGCAGTGGCATGATCATAGATCACTGCAGCCCTAAACTCCTGGACTCAAGGGATCTTCTTGCCCCAGCCTTTAACTGGGACCATAGGTATGCACCACTATGCCCAGTCCATTTTTCAAAAAAATTTAATGCTGGTCAGTCATGGTAGCTCACGCCTGTAATCCTAGCACTCTGGGAGGCCAAAGCATGTGGATTGCTTGAGCTCAGGAGTTCAAGATCAGCCTGAGCAAAAGTGAGACCCTGTCTGTACTAAAAATACAAAAACTGAGGCAAGAGAATCGCTTGAGCCCAAGAGTTGGAGGTTGCTATGAGCTATGACTCCATGGCACTCTACCCAGGGTGACAGCTTGAGACTTGATTATATATATAATGCACACTATCTAAGACTTATATAGAACCACAATTTCAAACAGTTCAAAAAAGTCTGACACAATTTAATGTAAAGCCATTCTATGGCTCCCCTACTGGATTTAGAATAAAGTCTCCCTCTTTGCCCTGGCCGATGAGCCCCTAAATAATCAGGATTATCACTTCTATTTCTTCCCCAACCAAAGGCTCCAGCCACACAAGGCTAATTTCAACTTTCCAAATGCAGTAAGTTCTCTGGGGCCTCTGAGAGCAGACTTATGCTGTTCCACCTTCCTGGGACACCCTCTCTGCCTCTTCCACCTGCTAGACTCCTGCTGATCTTTTGTCTTCGCTGAAATGCCACCTCCTCCAGGAAGCCTTCTGTGATTCCCTCCAGTTGAGTCACATTCCTCTCCTCTGCTGTTGCCTTGTCTTGTGCTACTCCCACCGAAACTCTAACCTGTACTGTAAATGCTTTCTTACTAGTCTGTCATTCCCCCATGAGGGTTACATGAATCTTAGACATTGACCCAGATTACAGAGTCCAGCCAACATATTTATCTCATGACAATGTCTGCTGAACATTGTGCCAAGGGATAAATGAGTAAACAGGGGACATAGGTAGAAAAGAGGGCAGATGGAGAAAGACTTTGGATATTGCACAGTGCAAGCAAATGGGCTCTGGGTGAAAGCTATGGCCTGTCCCTGGCCAGCTAGTTAGTGACACTTGGACAAATGGCTTAAATTGCTCGGCCTTAACGTCATCATCTGTGAGTCAGACATGAGTAGAAGCCCTACTCGTGGGGAGGGAGAGTACTGTAACTCACTAATAGATGGACCAATGGACATCCTTCAAGGACACAAAAATCAAACCTGTCATTAAGTCTAGCCTGGACTGATGGCTTGGGTGTGGGCCTTCACATGGAGGATACCCTGCAACCCCTACCTCCCATCCACCCGCCCACCCACCTGCCACACTCACCGAGACGGTGGAGCTTGGTGTGTTGGTGCCATAGCCAGATGAAGGGAGTGAGGCCAGAGACCAACGGCGTCCGTCTGCCCTGGAAGCCAGCCAAGATGCTCAGAGTTCACCATGTTCTCTGGTCCTCCCACTCTTTGGAGAGTGAGAGAAGCCACTGGCCATGGTGAGGGAATATATCTGTACTCAAAGACTCCTTAAGGCCCTCATAGTCAAGGGTTAAAAAGGATGTCTTTCAGCCAGGCACCAGGGACTTGGAGTGAGGATCCCACTCTCTTGTCATCCCATGCTTAACAAACCCTCCAGAGTGGAAATCAAGGAGAACTGGAAAAGTCCACCCCAGGAAGTTATCCCAGAGGGATGCCAAAAATCTCTCCTTGGTGAACTTCCCATGGGGAAGCTGTCTGAGTGTGACCCATTGAGATTTTTCAGTGAATAAAGGTCTCTCCCTCCAACGCAACTCTGACACACAGTCCAGTGGCCTTCCCCCTCAATGCACACAGACACAATCTCTCTCCAAGTCACACTCAAGAGTGTTAGTGTGACTACTGTGTCAGGTTCACATACTGACATAAACACATTCACAATTCACACACACACACCTGTATTCACTGTCCCGTCTAATGGACCCAAATATTATACTCTTACACACTAATGAATAACCACACACAAACCCTGTCATATATTCACATATAGACACATACACTTACTTAGACCCAACACACACATGGTAACACACCCAGAGACACACAGTCACCCAAACATGCTTTCACATTCACACAGATACACATTCCAGACACTGTTACTACAGCCACACACTCATTCATAATCCCATACAGGTGCACAGGTGTGTCTCAACACTTGTTATATATATTCACACATATTTACAATCCTACATACACATTTTCATACTTGAACACTGACACATTCTCATAGATGACTGTGCAGACATCATACATTCACAATCTCATGCAGTCACATACATCTGCACCAGCACACAAATTGCATAGTCACGTGGTCACTCCACATACTGGATTTGTTCCCTATTCTGTCCTCCAGCAGTGGGCTAGCTCAGGCCTCCCTAGATACAGATGAACACTCAGGGCCAATCCTAGAGCCCTTTCCTGGCTTCCTCTTGATCTCAGCTAAATTTCACAAACAAGGGGAGCTTCCCCACCATCCCCAGGGTGTCGGTCTCTGTCCTCATAGTACCCCATGACTCTCACTCCACACCCTTTGTCTTTTTTTCTTTTTTTTTGAGACAGAGCCTCAAGCTGTCGCCCTGGGTAGAGTGCTATGGCATCACAGCTCACAGCAACCTCCGACTCCTGGGCTCAAGCGAGTCTCCTGCCTCGACCTCCCAAGTAGCTGGGACTACAGGCGCCCGCCACAACGCCCGGCCATTTTTTGGTTGCTACCGTCATTATTGTTTGGCAGGCCGGGGCTGGATTCGAAACCGCCAGCTCAGGTGTACATGGCTGGCGCCTTAGCTGCTTGAGCCACAGGCGCAGAGCCCCTTTGTCTTTTTTTTTTTTTTTTGAGACACAGTCTCACTATGTCACCCTCGGTAGAATGCCATGGTGTCACAGCTCACAGCAACCTCAAACTGTTTGGCTTAAGTGATTCTCTTGCCTCAGCCTTCCAAGTAGCTGAGACAGGCACTCGCACAAAGCCTGGCTATTTTTTTTGTTGCAGTTGTCACCTGCCTCAGTGTATGTGGCCAGCGCCCTAGCCGCTGAACTGCGGGCACCGAGCCACCTTCGTCAGTCTTTGATCTCCATGTTCTGGCCTGCCTACCTCTCTGGACCCTGAGAGTAGAGACGAAATATCATCCACCCCACATGTCTGGCTCCTAGCACACACCCAGGTTTTCAAACACTGCTTTCAGAATGAATGAGTTCAAAGAAAAATAGATCTGCTAACCACTCCCCCCCGCCCGTCGTGACTCCCACAAAGTTTCTCCAAAAATCACCAGAGGGACCTATTTGCCTCTCCCAATTTCAGTAGTGAAATTTAGCAGAGTGCAAGAGGAAGCTAGGTTAGGGCTCTAAGATTGTGCTTCCTCCAGAAAATTCATTTATGGACACTCCAGAAACCCTCTGAGACCGAGGAAGAAAACCTGAGATGCCGCCTCTTGGACCATTGAGAAATCTCCCTAGTCCCCCTCCCCCACCTCAGGGAACAAGAGTCAGTCGCTAGATGGACGTCGAGCAGTCTGCGCCTGCGCACCTCATCTTGGCTACAGTGTCGTGTTGCTATGGAAACACCCGGCCAAGAGCCCAAGGCTTGGGAGCACTAGACCCCGGGCCCAAAGCGCATGCGTTTTAGCATCGCCTCAAAGGAAGCCCCTCCCCTTTCCATTCCAGATAGGCTATTTGCCCCGCCTTTTTATAGGCCCCTCCCGGAAGGCTGGACGATTCTTTTTTGCTGGGACCTTGGGACACTCGCAGGTCTCTTCAGAACCTGGTTCCGTGCAATTAGAACAGATAGCGGCCTAGACGGTGGCTGGGAAGGATCTGGCCAGGGTTCTGGGGCCCTGGGGAGGAGGGACTCACCTTCGGGAGGAGGCAAACGAGAAGTGGGCGGGGGTGTTGGGGGAGAAGTTTCGAGGACTGTCCAGGGGACTGCTACCTGCGGCGGAAAGGAGGAGCTTTAGACCAAGGTTGGGGAGCAGTATCACCAGACCTCGTGATCCTTAAAGTGAGTTGCAAACAGCAGCCGGTCCTGCCTTTAGCTCACCTCTGCCCAAGTATGGGTAGGTCACGCCCCTTCAACAGTGGACCCGCCTCTCTAAACTTTCTAGTCCCGCCTGAACTCTGCTAACTAATGCGTGTCCCTCTGCAGTCTAGCCAAGCCCTCACAATGATGGCCCCGCCCTTTATCCAATCCGGACCTGTCTTTATCTAGACTCCGCCCCTCCTGCGGTTGACCACGCCCCCTCATGTGGCGCACGCCTTCTGTAGTCTGATCCACGTCCCTCACTGTCTCACCTAGGTGGCCTGGCAGAGGGGAATGGGGTCTCGGCAGCGTGGGCGAAGTGCTGGTCAGGATGAGGCTTTTCCGGTTACTGGTGCGGCAGCTGTGGGGAAGGCGAAGCAGGGGGGCCGGACCGGACCCCAGCACAGTGAATCTTTGAGCCCTCCCAGCGCCCTCCCATCTCAGATCCCAGTTTGTCTCCCATCCGTGTGTACTTGGAGGTGCCCCCGGAGGACTTCTCCAGGGTGGATGTGGTGGAGGTCGTGGGAAGACTGTATATAGTAGGGGATGAGCATGTGACATGTGTGAGAGATTCTCATGTAGATCCTGTGAGGTCACAGTGTCAGTCACCAGGTGATAGCCTCAGTGTCTAAATGACACTATCGGTAATGACAAGTGTCTGTGTACCCTTCAGTATCTGCTTGGTATTCACTGTATATATTCACGTGTGGCATTTACTGTGTGAATTCAGCACTGTGTGACACTACGTGCATTCTAATATGATATCATGTGTGACACTCCCTGAGTTTACCTTAGGTGACACAGCTTGTGCATTTGTGTGTCTGTGTGACAATGTGAACCACCACTTGCCTAGGATTTTTGGTGCCATAACACGTGCATGAAGCGTGATTTCTGCAACATGTATCTATGTCTTTGTGCAGCATTCTGAGTCTGAGATGCTGTCCCTCTGTTTGCATATGGCATTCACCATATGTGTCCATGTGTGGCATCTTCTATGTGAGTTTTAACATCCTGTGATATTGACATACGCAGTGGCATGTCCAAGCTTACTAATGCATGACATTTTCTGGGTGAGTCTTGTGTGTGATAACGTGTGGTTTTGTGTGTTTCTCTGTCTCTGCAAGATTTCCTGCATCTGTTTATACTGACGTCAGTGTGACACAGTATGTGACATGCCTAGGTAAGACATCGGACCTTGTTACATTGGTTAGTGCCTGGAAGTGACATTCTCACACATGCGTCTGTGTGCATTTCAGATGGCATTATTGTGTGTGTGGATCGCTGTGTATGTGACATCTTACTATGTGTACAC
Organism: Arctocebus calabarensis; assembly: GCA_963573935.1. Taxonomy (NCBI): domain Eukaryota; kingdom Metazoa; phylum Chordata; class Mammalia; order Primates; family Lorisidae; genus Arctocebus; species Arctocebus calabarensis. Next base: position 6,388 of record CAUYON010141340.1, read on the forward strand.
GACGCAGTGCCTGTGGGTTTTCAGGTTTCTGTGTGTGGCACTAGGGGCTGCCCCTATGTGTCTGTGCATGGCTCTGACCTGTGGTAACTGTATGGCTGGGTATGCATGGCGCCTACCAGTGTATCTGGGCCACTAGGGCTGTTGTGTGTGTATGTGTATGAGATTATGTCCTGCGTGATACTGTGTGTCACTATTTTCAAGGTGGGGCTATGTTCTTGAGGGAAGTTCTGTGCTATGATTAACCCCCTCCCATTTTTCTAACCCTCAGGATATCAGTCTCCTTCCCAAAGAGGGAGCCGCCAGCCACTCTGTCCCTTCACCCTCAGCCGCAATGACTGAGCATATTAGCGTGTCCAGGAGTACGAGGCATGTGGGTGGGGGAAGCAAGGCTGCAGCTATTGTTCTGAGGGTGCCAAGTCCCCAACCCTCCCTTTTTCCTCCTGCCCCCACCAGGACTCTAGAACTCTTAGCGCCAGCAGACAAAGGCGCCGCAACCCCCCACTCTGGAGCAACCCCCTCCCCCCGCCGCTGTCCTTTACAGCGGGCAGTCCCCCAGACTTGGCCCACACAGCCCCCATTCAACTCTATCTCCGGCGGGAAGTCGCAGCACCGGCACCTCTGGCGCAGCTGTACCGGGCGCAGCATCCCGGGCCCCACCCTGCGGCAGCAACGGGAGGGATGACTTTGCGGGGAGGGCTGGGACAGGGTCTGAGGGGTCGGGAGTCTACCTCTTGGTGCGGCGGAACATACTGCCGCCGGGGAAGGAGGGCATCGAGAAATTGGAAAGCGCGGTCCAGAGAGAGTCAGACATGACCCGGCGGCGGCGACATGGTGGCAGGTGCGGCAGCGGCGGCGGCAGCGGCTCGGGGAGCAAGCGCGTGGGGCGGAGGCTGGAGCCGCATCGGGCAGGGGAGGAGGGCAGGGGAGGGGAGGGCCCTGCGGCTGCCGCCCGCCAGGAGGGGGCGCTGCTGTTTGCGGGCTCGCCAGGCCCCGCCCGCACGCTCGCCTGGAGCCCCCACCCGGCCTAAGAAGAGGCGTTCAGCCCCGCGTCTCTCCCTGAGGCTCACCTGCTGCTTTTCCGGGGCAGGGGCAAATCCTTCTGGAAGGCAAAGGGGCAAAAGGAGAGAAGTCAAAGCGTGGACCTGCAGTCGCTGCCCTCAAACCCTCTCAGCTTCCTACAGGAGCAGAAACAGGGTGTGACAGACCTCTCTGGCATCTTTACCTTCACCCTTGGCCATGTGCTGAGGTCCCAGCTCCTAGGAGAAGAGTGTCCCAGGGTGATTCTTCCCCCAACCCCCAGAGACCAGCACAGGGCCAAGTAAGCAGGAGGAACCTATATAGACACATAAGTTGACATCTTGGTATGTGTTTGTGCAAATGAAACAGGAATCTTTATTTGAAAAATATCTCTTAAGCACTTACTAGGCACAGCAGTGAATAAGACAAAAGTTCCTGCCCTTTGGGGGGACTAGCATTTAGAGGGGGAACCAGACACTAAACAAGATTAATATAGAAGTGGGTGAGATAAACTTTGATAATATGTGTTGTGAATAAATTTAAACAGGGTGATGTGATGGACAGTGGCTGGGATGGAAACATGATGAGAGAGGGATTCTCTGTGGGGGTGACTTTTAAGTTGGTTGCTGAAAGATAAGAGCTATCCATAAGAGGATCTGTGAGAACAGCATTCTAGGTAGTGAGAGCCACAAAGGCCAAGGCCTGGAGTCAGGAATGAGCTTAGCATGCTCAAGCATGAAAGGCTTAATGAATGAAAGACTCCTCTACACCCCAACAAATAGGGTCCACTCCCAGTCATTTTCAGAGTCAGGGAGTGTAACTAGTTAGGGTAGCTATAAGCTGATAGGTGGTCAGGTAGTCTTTTTCATTAATAGCAATGATAATGATTAGTAGCTATTAACTTCTTTTTTAATTTATAATAAACTCATAACAGAATATTTAAAAAGTCTTTTTTATTGAGACAGAGTCTCGCTTTGTCACCCTCTGTAGAGTACTGTCATGTCATAGCTCATAGCAACCTCACATTCTTGGGCACAAGTGATTCTCTTGCCTCAGCCTCCCTAGTAGCTGGGACTACAGGTGCCGGCCACAACGCTCATCTATTTTTTTGTTAATGTTTAGCAGGCCTGGGTCGGGTTCAAACCCACAAACCCCCATGCATGTGGCCAGTGCCCTAACCACTGAGCTATGGGTGCTCAGCCTATTAACTTTTTTTTTTTTGAGACAAAGTCTCACTCAGTCATCCTAGGTTTAGTGTCATGGTGTCATAGCTCACAGCAACTTCAAACTCTCAACTCAAGCAATCCTCTTGCCTCAGCCTCTGGAGTAGCTGGGACTACAGGTGTCTGCCACAACACCAACCTATTGTTCTATTTTTAGTAGAGATGGGGTATTGCTTTGCTCAGGTGGGTCTTGAACTCTTGAGATCAACCAATCCTCAGCATCTCAGCGTGTTAGGATTACAGGCATAAGCCACCCCGACTGGCTGGTGGCTATAAACTTTTATGTGTCCACATTTGAAGGTCATATTCCATTTGTCAAGCACTCAGGAAGTCATTAAAGGTATTAGGAGTTACAGGGTCTTGGTTCTTCTTTGAGGAGAGCGATGAGGACAGAGGGCACCACCTTGCAGCCAGTTTTGTATTCACAGGCTGAGGTTGGGTGGGGCTACAGGTGGAAAGATTGAGGGAAGAATTTCAAAAGGCCTTTAGAGGGGACTCCAAACAGAAATAATCCTAAATTATTTCTAGGATCTCAGAAAGAGAAAAGCTTTGGGTTCAAATCTCAAATTTGACTTTCGTGACCTTGGCAAATACCCTTCCAATAATCCCAAGTCTCCTAGAAGATTCTGTGATATGATGCAGGTGCCCAGCACCTTAGCACGGTGATTAGCATACCGTAAGCGCTCAATAAATACTAAGTTATGAGAATAGGAATTATGGGAACATGCTGCAGAGAAGGGAATGGGCCAGAGGGTCCTCCCACTACCATATACAAAAGACAGGCGTATGGGAGGGCCAAAGGGCAGCCTTGCCCTCCCAAGCCACGGGTGATTGATAATCCACGCCAGGTTTTCTCTCTGTCCTTGTAGGATTGGCAGTGACTGAGCTGCAGTTTGGGGTGACTGACCACGCTGCGCGTCCGCAGTGGATCCAGAGAAATCAAGACCTGGATTTTCTAGCCACAGACCCCTGGGCTTCAGCCTTCGAGAATAAGTCTTTGAACGGGTATCTTTAAGCACCACTCGAAGACGTCCTCGAACTCAGCCCCATCCGCTAGCTCCTCCAAACATTCTAGGGTTAAAGAAAGGGGCAAACTGAAGCGGCAGAAGTTCGGCAGAAGTTAGGATCCTTGGCGTCAGTGTAGACAGACGCTACTTCTAACCCCAGCTGCAGAGCTGTTCTGGATTCAGCTTCTCCGCGGGAATAATGGATGGCACTGCGGACAGGGCATTCGAACTCAGGATGTTGTCCGTATATACAATCCCTACTACACACAGGAATGTCTGGCGTTCAGCAGTGATGAGACAGCTCCCAAGGGATCGCACCAGTGTGTGTGGGGGTGTATCTAGGCAGCAAAGTGGTTAACTCTGCCAGAAGGGAAGAGGTGGGGACCAGACTCCGGCGAGGGTCTCCCTGGCTGGAAGCACTCTTGGGTCGGTTAAGTAGATGAACATCCTTGATTGGGGAGGGGCCTTCAACCAGACTCTTAAGTCCTGGGTATCGCTAAGCCAATAGGAGTAGACGCTAGCCCGGAGGGCGGGGACACACCTCATGCAGGCCACACCCCTTTCCGTCCTTTTCTCGGGGACCGGACGGCGCGGACTCCGTCTGGCAGCTTCAGGATTTGTTCTAGTTTTACCACGGCTGCCTCCCTTTTTTCAGAACCTATTCTCCTAACCTAGTTCTAGAAGAGGGAGAGAAACTGAGGAGAATTTCAGAGATCGGTCCACTTGGGCTCTGTTTGAAAGCAAATGTGCTTTCCAACCTATGTCTAGCTCCAGCATTGTCCAGAAACCTGGAAGTCCTTCTTGACGTCTGATCACCTTTTTTTCCCTGCTGCACTAACCAATCACCACTCCCTTTGGTCTCCAAACTCAAGAATGGTTGATTAGGAGAGTCTAGACATGGAGGAGGCCCTAAGTAAGGGTTTGGATTCTCTTCTTTTCCCAAGCTCCAGACTGGGGATGTAGAGTGAGTCTGAGCGCACGCTTGGATTTACCTAAACTCCAGGTTACCAAGCCTAGGGCTGAGTCCAAGGGACTTCTCAGAAGGGTCGACCTGAGGTAGGCCGTGCGGCTACGCCTTCAACACTTTCCCCTCTGCGGTCAATTTGAAGGCAACACCAAACCTCCGTATTAACCTCAGCCAAAGACACGAGCAGGGGACCCTTCTCAGCCTCACAATCCTTCCCTCACAACTGAGAGATGGGAGCTCCTGACGCCTGGGGTTGCCCCTGCCTTCTCCACACTCCACAACAATCCTCAGTGTCCCACTCCGTGCAGTGGACCCACGTCTCCTGCGCCTGCGCAGCATCTCGACCAGCATCTTCTTAGGCTGCAAGGAACTAAAAATCGCTCCCGCCCACCTACAAGCTGGGCTGGACTTGAGGATCGAGCTGGAGGAGGGGGGAAGAGGGGCGTTGTAGTGGAGGGGGTAGAATGAAGAGTTGAAGACCCTGTCTAGGTGGCTGTCCAATTAGGGCAGTAGGAAGAACCCTGGCGGCCAGGCAGGTGCATAGAGGGAGCAGGGCGTCCCAAGCCTCTCAAAGGGGCTCCTGGGATGATGAGGGGCGAGGCTGCTGCACAAACATGTTTACTGCTGCAGTGGCGCTGGTGGCCCCGAGGGGCGCGAGCCCTGGGGCAATAACTTTGCTCTGCACCTCCTCATCCCCAGCCTGGCCAGTCAAGACCATGACTTTGGCCCCAGACTCCTCCCCTTCGGGCAGGCCAGGGCCCCCTCGGGCACCCTCGAGGGGCAGCGGTAGGCTGCAGCACCTACCATCAGCTTCCAGGATCGCCGGGCGGCGCCTGAGGGGCGGGGTTCCCAGCGCGGCGGGACGTGCATGTACCATGTTCCCCACGGGTAGCGTCCGGAGGCCGTAGGAGGGACACCCCTGCCGACCCCAGCCTAAGTAGTCCAGCCCCGCCCCAGGGCGCTGAGTCAGTCCCCTCTACCCGCGGCCCGAGCTGCCGCGTACCTGCAGCCTCCGGCGGCGAATCAGGCCCGAATCGTCCATGGCTGCAGCGGCGGCGGCTTCAGCCCTGGGGAGGGAGGAGGGAGGCGGCGGCGGCAGCAGCGGCGGGAGGAGGGGGGTGGGAGGGAGGGAGAAGCAGCTGGGACCGCGGCGGCGGCTGGCGGGGGGGGCGTGGCGGGGGCGGAGCGAAGTGGGGTGGGCCCCGCGCCGTCACTGCGTCTGGGCGCCCGAACCCGGCCTCGGCCACAGCTGCAAGCGTTAGGGGGAGAGGGTTGGCGGGGGTGGAGCCTCAAGACGCCCTAGTGGGAGCCAAGCTACAGAGAGACCCCTATGAAGAGAGATATTCTCATGGTAGACCCCTAACTCAAGAAACACGGGGTGAGACATTCTCCCTGAGATATATTTCCTATCCAGACATTTCCCACCCCAGGACCCTGTTGGGGGAACACATTCCCAGGGGGAGATAGTATCAACAGGGACGCCCTCGCCAATCAAGAACCCCCACCCCACCCTGAAAATCATTCCTGAGAGAGATGATCTCTGGGAGGTATTTATTCTCAATAGCCCCCCTCCTTGTGAGGAGAGGCATGCCTGCAGAGAAAGGTCCCATGGGCGACATTTCACATGGAGACCCCAGGAAAGATGCCACCAACTGGAGACCCCTAAGAACCATATTCTCTGTGGGAAATTTTCCCCACGCACAAGACCACCACATCCCAATAGATACATTCATACAGAGTGACATTTTCACGGAAAAGACCCGTCTTTAGGGGAGATGCTCCCTCAGAAAAACATTTACATACATGTATGTGCATATTGCGCCCCACTACCCCGGCCTCCAGAGCCTCCTTAGGGAACCCAGCAGCCCCTCTAGCGAGCCCTCCTTCAAGGACAAGATTAAGAAACCAGAGTGGGTCGGCTGTATTTATAGGAACGATTAGGTAGTTGGCGGGGGGGGGGGGTAGGGGGGGCGGGGAATTGGGGGGGTAGTTGAAGCGATTTTCAGCACTAAGCACCCCCCTCCCCAGTGTTTACACAGCTAAAGCCAAACAAATCATGCTTCCCAGAGTTGGAGAGGTGAGTATCCGAGTCCTGTCCACTCCAGTCTTGGAACTGGGGACAGAGCACCAAAGGGCTTCCCAAGGGTCACCGCCCCAAGGCCCTGGAGGGATCAGTCACTGTGCGAGAGCGACCCCTGCTGGACGATGGGGACGATAGCGAGTAGTGGGTCTGGGCTTTCTGGGAGAACTTGTTGCCTCATTTCTGCACCTTTGCGAGGTATCTGTTTGTATTTCTTTATAAGCGTTTATCATCATGTTTGTGTTGCCATATAGCTCAGAGCGTTGCTCGAACTTCTCTTGATCCACGATCCGCGTTCCTCTCGCATCAACCTTTCTCACATCCGCGGGAGCTCTCCGTGGTGCTGGCCTCCTGCGCTCCTGTCCGCGGTGCTGAAATCCAAATTCTGGGAGCGGGAGGGGGCTGAGGTCAGGAGAGAGGAAGTGGTACAGGAGGTCTGGGGAAAGGCATAGCCCGGAACATGTCTGATTTGCAAACATCCTGGAGCACCTCAAGATGGGCCAGGGGAATGCTAAGTCTACCAGATCTTGCTTGCTATTGCCTCCAGGATATCACTAGCTGCCCACAAAGGGACCTAGAGACAGTATCTACTGATTCATTCACTTATACACCACTTACAGAGGAACTATGTGTGATAGGTAGTGTTTTGGGATCTTGGGGACAGCCGATAAGGAGACAGACAAAAACTCTGCCTTACGGGCGGCGTCTGTGGCTCAAAGGAGTAGTGCGCCGGCCCCATATGCCGGAGGTGGCGGGTTCAAACCCAGCCCTGGCCAAAAACTGCAAAAAAACCCAACAAAACTCTGCCTTACCCTGAGATAGGAGCAGATTTGTGGTAGTGGTCAGTGCTCACAAATTTACATTCATGCTCTACAACCACAGCCACATGCACACTTGGCAAACACATGAACATGGACATACTCTGCAACAGACGAACAATCACACTCTGCACACACATATTCCATAAACATGCACACATGCATGGACCCACATGCATACACATACACACAAAACCTATTGTACATATTTGCAAATACCAAAACAAAAACATATGCACATAAACCACACTCTAAAAACATACAAACTCATACTAAGGAAACACATACATACACTGGGCAAATGCAAACATGCACAAACACATACAAATACTCAACATAAGCCAGGCACAGTGGCTCACGCCTTTAATCCCAGCACTCTGGGAGGCTGAGGCAGGTGGATTGCCTGAGCTCACAAGTTCGAGACCAGGCCGAGCTAAAGTGAGATTCTTCCTCTAAAAATAGCCCAGCATATGGCAGGGGCCTGTAATCCCAGCTACTCAGGAGGCTGAGGCAAGAGAATCACTTGATCCCTGGAGTCTGAGGTTGCTGAGAGCTATGAGGCCACATCACTCTACCAGGGGCAACAAAGTGAGACTCTGTCTCAAAAACAAAATAAAACAAAACAAAAACCAAACATTCAATATGAGCACACACCCATAGTCCCAAATCCAAGATATGCCTAGTTGCAACCAACATCCAGACACATTTTTCTCTCAACACATAGATGCACATATACATACCAAACTATAAGAATGTTTTTTTCTTTTTTTTGAGACAGAGCCTCAAGCTGTCACCCTGGATAGAGTGCTGTGGCATCACAGCTCACAGCAACCTCCAATTCCTGGGCTCAAGCGAGTCTCCTGCCTCTGTCTCCCAAGTAGCTGGGACCACAGGCGCCCACCATAACGCCTGGTCATTTTTTGGTTGCAGCCATCATTGTTGTTTGGCGGGCCCGGGCTGGATTTGAACCCACCAGCTCAGGTGTACATGGCTGGTGCCTTAGCCTGTTAAGCCACAGGTGCCGAGCCTATAAGAATGTTTTTCTCATCTGATTCTCCCCCTAGAATATCAGCTCTATGAAGGCTAAGATTTTCAAATCTTGTTCACTACTGCAGCACCAGTACCTAGGACATAGTAGGTGCTCAATAAATGTTTGAATAAGTGGATGAATTTAAGAAATGTTCACAGAGGATGTACATTCACAGACAATGCAAGAAGACACAGGAGCATGCACATGCACACACAGGCTCTGTTTAGCACATGACAACATCCCCATGTTCACTCGTGGCCAACAATCTTTAATCACTGACTTACACTTTTGCAAGGACACCTACCCTGATGCTACATTCCCCCCTCCACACTTACTGTGACTTTAGCCTTATTTAGTTGCACACAGGTAACTTGGAACACACAGTTCTCCTTATCTGGATTGTGAACACACCCACACACAAACACACCCTCAACTGAGAGCACATAAACATACCCTCAACAGCACACACAGCTGCAGAAACAAACACACAGATGTAACTATAAATCACACAAGCCACACAAACACACTCATCTACACACACACACACATGCCCCACATAGACACAGAGCTTAAGCCACTAGCTCAAAGTAAGAACAAGCACATGGATACATACACAACAGCCCAAGTCCACCAGTCTTTGGCCAGCAGGAGTGCGGGTGGAAGGAGGGAAGTCCCGCCCTTACATGAAACCACGCCCCTTTCAGCTTGATCCTGTGTCTCAGCAGCCCCCTAGATCTCAGTTCAGCTAACAGGTGAGTGGTGGGTGGAGGGCAGGGGCAGGTTGGTAGGGGCATAAATGCCAAACTTCCCCTGCCCTGGGACTTTTGGACCCCAGTGACAGAACTTGAGTCATGTCATACCAACTTTGGTCCCACAGACCCAGCTCTGGGTGGTAGCCTCTAAGCCGATTGTGAGCCAAGAGAAGGTGACCGTGAGAGAGGCCAGCAGGGATTGAGAGGGAGGGAGGAGACTGAGCAGAAGAGAGGGAGGAATTACTGCACAGGAGTGTTTGGAAGAGCCAGGACGGTCCCCTTGGTTCCAAGGAAAGAAGGGGTCATTTAAAGGCCAACAAGGTAGGAGATCCTGTCAAGTGGGGGGGGTGGAGAGCCAGCATGGTCTAAGTTAGGGGGGTGGCACGTGAGCCCGAAGGATGGACAGGATATAGATCTCACGGGAGGAGGGATCCTGGGTCAGAGGCAGGCCTTGCTGGCCCCCTGGGATTTGAAAGTCCTTGACCATTGCCCAGCCTCCTATTAGTGGCCCCTCCCCTATTCTGCCTGGCTCTGCTTCCTGGGAATGTAGTAGGAAGATGCCACCCTGAGCGCCCAGAAAGGGACAGCTGAATCTCACCACTGCACCCAGCTGGCTTTTATCTCAGGTGGACATGGCCTGCTGGGGACACTTTCAACCCAATGGCCTGGCCTGGGCCCTGCAACTGACCCTGGCATGGATCCTATTGGAGGCCTGTGGAGGGAGCCATGCACTCCAAGCTAGGTCCTGGGGACACCATACGCTGGCAACTGATCTGGGCACAGACCAGGTGCACCTGGCAGGTGAGCACCCCAGACCCTGTCTAACCCCCAAGACACAGGACCCCTCACGCTGCCATGGCAGACCAGAAATTCATTATGAGAGGGACTTAGGGTGACCACCAAGGTAGGCAGTTGGAGCTAGTGCTGAAGAATAATGGATAAGAGTCAGACTGCCTGGGTTCTAATCCCAACTCTGCTGCTTTTGTAGCTGTGTGACTCTGGGAAAATCATTTAATCTCTCTGGGACTCACATGGGCTACAAAACAGGGGCCATCAGACCCATATGCTGTTATATACGAGATACAACAGACATACCTCACAGAGGCAGGAAGATTAACTACATGAACACTTACATCGCTACACACATGACAAGTCATAAGCTGATTATTATAAATGATGTACGTTTATTATTACTTAAAGCTTTTTTTTTTTTTTTTGTAGAGACAGAGTCTCACTTTATCGCCCTGGGTAGAGTGCCGTGGCGTCACACTGCTCACAGCAACCTCCAGCTCTTGGGCTTAAGCGATTCTCTTGCCTCAGCCTCCCTAGTAGCTGGG